>CAJHQP010002576.1:0-83141 GCA_905132765.1 Moricandia arvensis
AGTCTTATGACATGCTATGCAATGCATTATCAGTCTTATGACATGCTATGAAATGTGCCATCTTAGAGAACCTATCAACAACTAAAAATATGGAGTCCTTTCCGGTTCTAGTCCTAGGTAATCCAACAATGAAATCCATGGAGATGTCATTCCAAGGATGGTGTGGAATTGGTAAAGGAGTGTACAAACCCTGAGATTGTACTTGTGACTTAGCATGCTTGCAAGTAGCACACCTTCCACAGATTCTCTCTTCATGTGTGGCCAACAGAAGTGATCCTGCAAAACTTTAAGGGTCTTGGCAATCCCAAAGTGTCCCATTAGACTGCCCCCATGGGATTCCCTAACAAAGAGATCTCGTAGAGAACAATTAGGCACACACAATCTGTTATCATAAAACAAGAACCCATCTTGTCTAAAGTAGTGTCCTGCAGCAAACTTCTCACACGATGCATAAGCTTCCTTGAAATCAAGGTCAGTATCATACATATCTTTAATCTGCTCAAACCCAAGTAACTTAGCATCTAGAGTGGTCAAGAGAACATACCTCCGAGATAGTGCATCAGCAACTATGTTCTCCTTACCTTGTTTATACTTGATCACGTATGGGAAAGTGTCAATGAACGCAACCCATCTTGCGTGTCTCTTACTAAGCTTACTCTGCCCTTTTAGATACTTTAGGGACTCATGATCAGTGTGGATGACAAAATCCTTGGGCCACAAGTAATGCTGCCATGTTTGCAAGGCCCTCACCAAGGCATAGAGTTCCTTGTCATAGGTTGCATAGTTGAGAGTGGCTCCTCCAAGCTTCTCACTGAAGTAGGCAATGTGTTTCCTATCCTGCATCAACACAGCACCAATTCCAATTCCTGAAGCATCACATTCTATTTCAAAAGTTTTGGTAAAGTCAGGAAGCATAAGAAGAGGTGACTGAGTAAGCTTCTCTTTTAGGCATTGGAAAGCCTTCCCTTGTTCTTCTCCCCACTTGAATCCGACATCCTTCTTTATCACTTCAGTTAAGGGAGCTGCAATGGTGCTAAAGTCTCTCACAAAACACCTATAGAACCCAGCAAGAACTGATATGTCTCCTTTGACTTTGTCTTGAGGAAGAAATGATATGTTCATAGTAGTTATCAGTTTCCTCAGAGCCGGCATGCTCTTGTCAAGTTGCATGAGGTCTCTCTTCTCTCCTAGTCTCTCAGTTGGGACCTTGACAGTAGCTCTTCTTACTTCTTCTCTAAACTCTCTGCGGAGCTCATTGAGGTTGGTCCTCATCATCTCAGTCATTGTGGCGACCATAGATTGATTAAGTTGAGCCGTCATGGCCTCCATGAGCAGTTTGTTCTTCCGGACAAACTCAGCCTCTTCATCAGTCTCGGTTCCCATTGCTGCCTGCACAAAGGAAAACAAAATAACCAGTAAATAGTGAACGACTGAATAGAAACTTAGTATAAATAGGTAGAATAGAGTTTGAGAGAGACTAGAATAGATTTGGACACTAAAAGATCGAGACTAGATTAAGAAACCATTTCGAGATGAAGAACACTAAGAACAACTAGAGAGAAATAAGAGAGACTCGAAAATATTGCTTGATTGATTAATGAGAGGAGTTAAAAATATATAGGGAAGGTTATGGCTGTGCTTAACGGATACAAGATAAGGTTTCAACATAAGCATGTGGAGTCAATGGTCTTAGGCGCGCCTAATTCAAATACTTGGCCAGGAAGCTCTACACGCTTGATTCCTTTGGCATCTTGACTAGATGCTTTAGGCCAGCCTGTCCAGATGCGGAGGTAACCTTATCCTTAAGGTTCAATGCACTTGGACACACGGAAGAGAAAAGGGAAGCTTATCCGCGAGGAGGTAACTTCTGAGGTTTTACCAAGAGTAACTTTGGTCGACCCAAACTTACTTTTGGTCGACCATGGTTGTACAGACTTGTACGGACCACTTGTACGGCCTTGTACGGACCACTTGTACGGCCTTGTACGGACACCTCCTAACTTCTTCCTCTCCATTCCATAAGTCTTTTCCAGCCTTCCTAATAGATCATAACTCCATCTCTTATTCGGTTTATCACTCCCCCTCAAGCTTGACTATGTGGAACAAGTCAAGCTTGGAATGTGATGAGATCTTCCTCATTAAAAACTGTGCCAAAGAAAACCCTCCTTAGGGATAAAACCTCAGCAAGGGAAAAAGTAAAGACCTCATGACAGGGGATTAGTTGCACCTAGTAAGATCAATGAGTCCCAACCTCTGATGGATGGACTCAAGTGTCTTCTGTCTCGGAGCCTTAGTAAACACATCAGCCAACTGGTCTTCACTCCGTGTATAACAAGGTAAGATCACTCCTTGGACTATCATCTGTCTTAAATTGTGGCAGTCGACTTCCATATGCTTGGTTCTCTAATTAAACACCGAGTTGGATGCAATGTGGATTGCGGCTTGGTTGTCACAATGCATGATCATTGGTGTGGCTTGATCAATCTCAAAGTGCTTTAGTATTCCCTTGATCCAGACTAACTCATTAGTCAGCTTCAACATGGCCCTATACTCAGCCTCAGCACTTGAGCAGGATACCACTTTCTGCTTCTTGCTTTTCCAAGTAACCAAGTTCCCACCAATGAAAGTGCAACAGCCTGTTGTAGACTTCCTATCTGCTCGATCTCCTGCCCAATCTGTATCACAGTATCCTACCACCTCAGTGCTTTTGTTGCATCCCATCCACACTCCTTGGTCAGGTGAGCCATTCAGGTACATCAGAATCCGGTTAACCATGCTCCAATGATGTTCCTTTGGTCCTTGCATGTGTTGACTCACCTGGTTCACAGCAAAGAATATATCAGGATGTGTAATGGTCAAGTAGATTAACTTACCAACAAGCTTTCTGTAAAGCTTGGCATCTTCAAATGGTTGACTGTCTTCAATCTCCCCCTCACGTGGGATCTTTTACCCATCTTCTAATGGTGGCTTGACACTCTTCCCTCCAAGTCTACCTGCATCTTTCAAAAGATCAAGTGTGTATTTTCTTTGAGATAGGAATAAACCTTCCTTGGATCTACATATCTCAATCCCAAGGAAGTATTTCATTTCCCCCAAGTCTTTAATCTCAAAAACCAACTTTAGAAAGTCCTTGGTTGATTGAATCCCAATCTTGTCACTTCTTGTGATGATGATATCATCAACATACACAAGAAGGACTACCATACCTGATGAAGTGGTCAAGGTGAAGAGAGTGTGGTCGAGCTCAGACTTCTTAAAACCCTTCCCATTGAGAGATGTGCTCAACTTGCTGTACCATGCTCTAGGAGACTACTTTAGACCATATATGGCCTTCTTCAACCTCAAAACGTTTGCATCTTTAACCAAGTGCTCAAGACCCGGAGGGGGAAGCATGTAAACCTCATCTTCAAGCTCTCCATATGTTTGTGTGAAACCTCTTGCCACCAGTCTTGTCTTCTTCCTTTAAATCTTCCCATTTGCGAGATACTTGATAGTGAAGATCCATCTGCTGGTCACAGCCTTCTTCCCTTTTGGTAGTTTACTCTCAAACCAACTATCATTTTTAATTATTGCATCTGCTTCAGCTTCAACTGATTCCTTCCACTCTATGTCTTGCATAGCTTCTTCATAGGATCTTGGTAACTGACTCTCATCCAAACTGATCATAAAGGCTTTATGCTCTTCCGGGTAATGAATAAGATTGCAAACAGCTTGGGTAGGATGAGCAACTGCTTGACCATTATAGTATACCTGGTTGTTGATCCAGTTGGATGGAGGGTTTCTCACCCCTGTACTCCTTCTCAAAGGTTAAGCTTCTTGAGCTGCTTCTGGTTGAACCTCCTCGACCTCTTCTTCCTCATGGTTACCATCTCCAGCTTCTTCCTCATGTTGATCCACACCTTGATCATGTGTGGAACCTGATTCTTCATCATACTGCTCCTCAGGTTCATTTCCCCCCTCATGGTCAAGGTGGGGTTCCTGTCCATTATCATTAGCCGTGGGAAGACCTCCTTGTTGTTGTCCTCCTCCACTCCTCGGATCCTGAGATAAGTTAATCCCAAGATTCTCCAATATTATCCTCAAGTTGGCTGCCTTATCAGAAGCCAAATCCTTGAGCTCTGCTTGGTTCTTTTCCTCATAGAACCCTCGTTCTTCCACGAACTTCACATCTCTAGACACCACTACCCTTCTGGTTGCCGGATCATAGCACTTGTACCCTTTCTGAGTTGGTGAATAACCAATACACATCCCCTTTGTGCTCTTGGCCTCCAACTTGTTCCTTAGCTCCCCCCATTTATGAACAAAACAGAGACAACCAAAGACCCTGATATGATCTAAGGCTGGTCTATGCTTGTTCAATACCTCAAAGGGTGATTGATCTTCAAGAACCTTAGTTGGGGTTCGGTTGATCAGATAACAAGCAGTAGCTACAGCATCACTCCAAAACCTCTTTGGCACATTAGCTTGGAACATCATGGACCTAGAAACTTCCAAAAGGTGCCGGTTCTTCCTTTCCGCAACTCCATTATGTTGTGGGTGTAAGGACAGCTCGTTTGGTGAAGAATACCATGCTTGGATAGATGTTGCTTGAAGGATTGACTAGTATACTCCCCACCATTATCTTATCTAAAAAAATTCAGCTTAGCATTGAAATGGTTAGTCACATATGCTTGAAAATTCCTAAATGCATCAAGCACTCTATCCTTAGATGGAATCAAGGTTATCCAGGTGTATTTAGACTTCTCATCTATGAATTTTACTAAGGACTTATGGTTCTCCTTAGATAAGCATGGTGCAGTCCAAACATCCGAGTGTATTAAATCAAAGCAGTGATCATAGATAGTAGAAGACTTTTGAAACACAATTTTACAATGCTTGCCTAAGATAAGAGCTTCACAATCATTATTCTCAAACATAACACCTGGAACCATTAATTTTAAAGCTCTAACATGAGGATTTCCTAGTCTAGCATGCCACAGAGCATTCTCATTCAAACCGGAAGCATAAACAGAAGTAAAGGAACAACTATGATCAGGTAAAGAAGTAAGCTCCTCAAGCAAGTAAAGGTCTCCTTTTGTTACTCCTTTCCCAATCAAAAGACTGCTCCCAATATCCTGAAACTTCACATCATTAGGGCTAAAGATCACATTGCATTGTAAATCATTAGTACATTTCTTAACCGATAACAAATTTGAAGTAAACTCAGGCATGTAGAAGCATCTAGATTCTTTATCAAACAGTTTAAGCTTGCCTATACCCCTTATTGGAATTCTATCACTATTAGCTATCATAACATGTCCACGCGCAGGTTTAATTTCTCTAATCAGACTAGAGTCACTAATCATATGATGAGATGCACCTGAATCAACTATCAAAGGTTTAGACATGTTACAAGCACTATGAGATAAACCAGCAATCCTAGAGTGAGTATAAGCATCCGTTTGATCATGAGGACTAGCAATCTTAGATGCACCAAAAGAATACCCCCTGAGGTTACCAAAAGTGTTACCATTGTCCTTGAGCATCTTGATGAGGGCATCCATTTCTGATCGGCGAATGAACTCATGCTCATTTGGGCGGTTGGTTTGAGCCGTGTAGGTCACCAGGTCTTTGTTCTCACCACCTTTGGTCTCATGTGCCCGATTGGATGGCTCGGCTCCACCCGCTCCTTGCTGATCACTCCCTCCATAGCTCACATTCGCTCTTGCATCTCTGTCCTTCATGAACTTGGCTTGCTTTAGGTGAGGATGGAGGATGCAACACTGATGCTTCTTGTGACCTTGTCTCTTACAATGGTCACAGTTTCCATTGAACCTCCTTTCTTCAAAGCGATTCACCTTGTTGGCTTGAGGTACCTTTGCTTGGTTAGCTAAGGTAAGCTCCCCTTTTCCTCCAAATAGGCCCAACGATCCTTGCTCCTTTTGAATCTATGGGCAGACTTCCTCCAAGGTGGGTAGCTTCTCGGCTCGCAAGATGTGTTTCACCAGGTCATTGTAGCTAGAGTTAAGAGTCAGGAGCAAGCAAAAGACTTTATCTTCCTCCCTTCTCTCATTAAGCTCAGCTGGATCGGTTGTGCTTGGCCTCAACATCTCGAGTTCAGACCACAAATCTCTAAACTTTCCAAGGTGCTTTGTGAACTCCATGTCTTCTTGAGCTAGACTGTTGATGGCTCGCTTGATCTCAAAAACTCGAGTAAGGTTTGAGATGTTACCATATACCTTCTAAACAGTGTCCCACAGGTCCTTTGCCTTCTCACAGTAGTTGTATGCCTCTAGTATTGACGGATCTAGAGAGCTTTGAAGGATAGACATCACCAGGTTGTCTTCCTGGATCCACTTCACTTCATCACACACGACAATCTCCTTGTCGCCTTCATGAGTAATGAGCTTTGGAGCCTCACCCTCAAGGATGTGGTTCCACAAACCCTTACTCCCCACTGCTGTCTTCACCACACGAGACCATAGGAGATAGTTTCCTCCCTTAAGTATCACTGGAATCACGGTTGTTTTGTTACTTTCCATCTTGAAGCTTTGCGGAATAAAAAAGGTGTTCTTGGGTGTTCTTCTTGAGAGATGAAATAAAAAACCAGATTTACGAGAACCTGGCTCTGATACCATGAAAGACTGAATAGAAACTGAGTATAAATGGATAGGATAGAGTTTGAGAGAGACTATAAGAGATTTGGAGACTAAAAGATAGAGATTTGGTTAAGAAACCATTTCGAGATGAAGAACACTAAGAACACCTAGAGAGAAATAAGAGAGACTCGAAAATATTGCTTGATTGATTAATGAGAGGAGTTACAAATATATAGGGAAGGTTATGGCTGTGCTTAACGAATACAAGATAAGGTTTCAACATAAGCATGTGGAGTCAATGGTCTTAGGCGCACCTAATTCAAATACTTGGCCAGGAAGCTCTACACCCTTGATTCCTTTGGCATCTTGACTAGATGCTTTAGGCCTGCCTGTCCAGATGCGGAGGTAACCTTATCCTTAAGATTCAGTGCACTTGGACACACAGAAGAGAGGAGGGAAGCTTATCCGCGAGGAAGTAACTTCTAAGGTTTTACCCGGAGTAACTTTGGTCGACCCAAACTTACTGTTGGTCGACCATGGTTGTACGGACTTGTACAGACCACTTGTACGGCCTTGTACGGACCACTTGTATGGCCTTGTACGGACCACTTGTACGGACACCTCCAAACTTCTTCCTCTCCATTCCATAGGTCTTTTCCAGCCTTCCTAATAGATCATAACTCCATCTCTTATTCGGTTTAACAAATAGATTCTAGCTAAACACGAGAAGCAAAAAGGAAAAAGCTCAACACAAGAATTATACTTGCTCGGAAAGGTAAAAGAAAAAAGGCTATGCGGCTAGGTTTAAATTGTCTAGGGTTTCCGCCTAAACCAAAAAAGAAATTCTCTTAAACCTTGTCTAAAACTCTATGATTTTCGAGCAGCCCTAAACAACTTAGATCTATTTCTTATTCAAGTTGATTAAGGAGTATTGCGGATGAAACAAAAAGATTTAAAGAGTAAACGAGACTTCCCTAACCCCTAGGATGCTCTTTGGTTGATTGGGAGGATAGATCCTTGCAAGAACGAATCAAAGACTCGAGTTCTTCAAGGTTTGTGGATTGAATGGTGACACAAGAGGGATGAGAGATCTCTTGATACTCCTAGATGATCAGCTCGGATATCACACACCAAGTTGAACACCCTTAAAGCTCTGGATATGACACACCAGAAGGATACTCGACAACTTCTAGAGAGAGAGAGAGAGCCATCAAGAGAGAAAAAAAGACTTGATAGTATTAGATTGCTTGAGTACAATAGGGTTAGGGGAAACCCGAGAACATACTCTCTAGGGTTTCAAAAACATTAAAATGGAAAACTATGGTTTAAATGATAGCATAAGCTTAAAGATAAATGAACTTCTGCTAGTCTAGGCCGAGATAGGGCCTAGGTGATTTGTAAGACAAGTCGATGCCTCATTAAAAACCTTCCTCCGGAAAACCTCGTGGGACAAAACCAAAAGCAAGGAAAAGAGCACACACCAAATGTCTTGCCTAAACATTAAATCAACTTGATGTAGAGATAGATTGAATGGTGATCAAGATATCTCCGATCAAACCTTGTCCAAGAATTTCTTCTTGTTCTGGATCTGAAGTGAGTAATCCTACAACAGTCTCCTTGAGTTTCTTGGCTATGGAACGGGTCATGGGACCTTCTGGAATGGTTAAAGCATCATCACCAGGCTGCTGGTGCATTGTGGCCTCATGTGACTCATCTAAACTCTCCTTGCTCTCCTTAGTAATCCGGTCCATGATCACATCACATTCATCCGTGACCTAGAAGAGACTTGAGAGACAAGGAACAGAGGAGCACTCGCCAAGTTTGAATATTCAAACAGGAGAGTGAACCGTTGGAACCAAAAAGACAAAGGGTGAATTATTTATGGTAAAAGTCACATGTGCTCAAATCACCCACTTGCAACCAGACCGTTCAGGACTTGTCCCTTTCTCTCTCCAGAATCTCGAGCAGAACCACATTATTATATTCATTCCTTTTGTTGATTCATTTATGTACTGAAGGCATCTTGCCTATTTAGTCTCTTGTAACCAGTTTATTCAAAAGCAAGGAAAATAGAATCCTTTTTATTCTCTTTTCTCTCTCGAGTACAAAAAACAAATCTCTCTCGAGTACAAACAACAAATCTCTCTCTCTTTCTTCTACTCTCGAATCAAACACACTCTCTCTCTCCTGTTCTTGAGTGTTCTTCACCATATTCTTCATAAACTTACATGGTATCAGTTCCATCTGGCTCCTAGACCCATTTTTTCTTCTGCAAAACTACTCTACTCTCTACACTCTTTCTTTTCATTCGATCAGTTCTTGATTCTCTTGAAGAACATTCTTTTACCCAGTGGATAATAGCACTGTTCTTGCGAGTTCATCAACTGTTCTTCATCATTTCTCACCTTCCTTCAACAATATAAACAAAGTAATCTTGTTCCTTTTTGTTCTCTGGTTACTCCAGTATTCAGAAACTCATCTTTTCTTCTCTAAAACTCTTGGATACATCCTATTACCCACTGGTCCATAGCTTTTCGAAATGGAGCAAAACAAGGCAGTGGTGATTCCAGTCACTCTAAAGGGGGTTAACTACCTTCTCTGGTCAAGATTGATCAAGAATGCCCTTGGTGTAAGGGGCTTATGGTCCCATATCACTTCAGGGGAGGCGCCAAAGCAAACCATCCAAGGCGAAGATGGCAAGGAGATTATGGTGGCAGATGAAGGCAAATGGAGTCAAGAAGACTTTTTGGTGCTGAATATCATCCAGAGCTCACTTGATGGTCCCATAATGGAGGCCTTCTCATACTGTGAAACCGTAAAGGATTTGTGGGATACCCTTCAGAAGGTATATGGAAACATATCCAACCTCAGTAGGGTCTTTGAAGTGAAGAAGGCTATCAACTGCTTGAACCAGGAATATATGGACTTTAACCAACACTTTGGTAAGTTCAGAGCTCTCTGGGCAGAGCTGGATATGTTGAGGCCAAGTACCACTGATCCAACCATCCTGAATGAGAGGCGTGAGCAAGACAAGGTGTTTGGTATACTCCTCACTCTCAATCCAGGGTACAATGACCTCATCATACATCTGCTTAGGGCAAACAAGTTACCTACTCTTGAGGAGGTATGTGCTCAAATGCAAAAGGAGCAAGGTTCAGTGGGACTCTTTGGTGGAAAAGGTGACCTGAACATGGCTCACAAAGCTGAAGCCTCAGTCAATAAGGCCTACTTCAAGCCAGAGAACCGGCGAGTCACTTGTGAGCATTGCAAAAGGAACGGTCATATGAAGAACCAGTGCTGGATTCTTCATCCTCACCTCCGACCTCCATCACGGTTCAACCACGCTAGAGCACATGAAGCTGTACATCAGAATGCCCAGCCTTCAGTTCAACCAGTGCATCATCAAAACGGAGGGAGAGCCATGAATCTACTGTCCACATTGCTGGAACATATACTCAAATCCACCAGGAGGACTCTCTAATCCGCAAGTCAGACATTGAGGCTCTCATAAAAGCCCTCAATGCAAATTCTGTTAACATTAGTAGTAATGTTCATAATGCTTTAAATTCCATTCAGTGCAACTCTAAAACTGCTAAGCCTTTCATCATAGATTCAAGAGCCTCTCACCATATGATAAGAGATGCTAAACTGATTAGTAACGTTAAACCGGCTCTAGGAAGTGTGATGATAGCAAATGGTGATAAGGTACCCATTGAGGGTATAGGGAATTTGAAACTATTTGATAGAGAGTGTAAAGCTTTATACATGCCCACCTTTACATCTAATTTACTCTTAGTAAAAAGGGCAACTTATGATCTTAGTTGCATGTCATTTTTAGACCTAATGAGGTTCATTTTCAGAATATTGAGACAAGTAAGATGATTGGAAAATGTGTGAGCAAAGGAGACCTCTATTTGCTTGAAGACATCAAGCTTAAATCAGATTTACCTTATGCTTTTAATTCTGCTTCTGTTTTAGATTCCAGTGTTTTATGGCATGCTAGATTAGGCCATCCTCATTCTCGTGCCTTAGGATTGATGCTACCTAACTTGCCTTTTAAGAATGATAGATGTGAAGCTTGTATCCTTGGTAAACATTGCAAAACTATTTTTTCTAAATCAACCACCATTTATGAACATTGCTTTGATCTAGTTCACTAGGATGTCTGGACTGCACCTTGTGTATCTAGGGAAAACCACAAATACTTTGTCACCTTTATAGATGAGAAATCAAACTATACTTGGCTGACCTTAATCCAATCTAAGGTTAGAGTGTTAGAAGATTTTATCAACTTTCAAAGTTATATTACTAATCACTTTAATGCCAAGATTAAAATCTTTAGGTCAGACAATGGTGGTGAATACACAAGCCATGCTTTCAAGACCATTTGGCCAGACATGGAATCATCCATCAAAGCAGTTGCCCATACACACCTCAACAAAATGGAGTGGCAGAGAGGAAGAACAGACATCTCATGGAGGTTGCTAGGAGTATAATGTTCCACACTAATGTCCCAAAACGTTTTTGGGGTGATGTTGTGGTATCTGTTGAACAAATGTGATGCAATCCAGGACGAGCCAACCTTAGAGGAACCTGATGATGAACCTGAATGGATGCAAGAACCAAGTTATTATCAAGAATATGGCGTGGATAAGGCCCAAAATGAAGATGTCTCTCTCTCAGCCCAAAGGAAGCCCAAATACCAGAAAGAAGATCCATTTGTCATATCTATTGGGCCCATCACGAGATCCAGGTCCAAGAAACTAATTAAGAAGATTGGCCTTATTCAGAACCAAGAAAGTGAAAAAGAGATCCTTGGCCCAATCACCACCATCCCAACCACCATAACAACTAGTTTATTTATGTTTTTGTTTTATTTATTTTCCCTAGGTGCTCATGCACGAAACTACAACTCTCAAGGCCCTCATGCACGAGTTGCTCTTGATTTTCCCTTTAAATTGTTGCTTTGTTTCAGTTCTGAACTCAATCATCATTTTTATCAAAAACTCTTTTCTTTTTGGTGATTCATTTGTTCTTTGAACAACTTGATTGTGAGGTGTGTGAACCCAAAACAATCAACAAGCTCTCAAACTGACTGGTGTGTCGAATCCAGAGTGAGAGAGAGGAGTATCTGAGGCCATTCCGAAACCTCAGTGTATCAATCCATCGATTCCCCTTCAACCCAGCCATTTATTAACCCTAATATTAACTTGAAGAGATGAAATGGAGTAAAAGGATGAGTTTGGGTGAGGTTTGGGTCTTGTGCAAAAATAGGGCAAGACCCCCGAAGATTGTCTAAGAAGACTTTAGGAGGGTTTAAAGGTGTCAAGGAAGGTCCTGAAGCTAATGTAAAGTGAAGATTAAGTCCAGGAGGGACATTAGGAACCATTTGGGATCAAATGGTCGAGTGTGCAAATATAGGGCGACCCGTACGGATTCTGTACAGACTTGTTCGGACCGTACGGATCCGTACAGACCAAGGTCGCCCCAGAACTTTGATACTAGACAATTTGAAGTGTTTTAGGCTTTGTGCAAAAATAGGGCAAAAGTGTACGGACCATAACCTGTCCGTAGACTCCCTGTTGGTCTGTGCAAAGTCCGGGACTTAAACCAAATGGTTCTGATCAAGAGGAATCAAAATGGCATCTAGAAGATACCAAGAAGATGCCTTGTGCAAGAAAGAAGATAAGGGGCGTGACAGGGTGGCTCTGGTTGTTACTTGCTGGAAAGGAAGAGCAAAGGAATCAAAATGGCATCAATAAGATACCAAGAAGATAAGGGGCGTGACAGGCTGGTTCTGGTTGTCACTTGCTGGAAAGGAAAAGCAAAAGAGAATATGTATCTGGCCAAAGAACCAGCCTGATTCAGAGGAGCCTATGGACAGCCAATCACATGCCTTCCTTCCCTTGACCAGATTCAAACTCCTCATCTATCCTAGCCATTCATTTTCAAGTCCTATCTCAGCCATTAGATTTAGGTTTATGGTCCAGAAACCTGTAAAGCCTATATATTAATCTAGTTGGCGATTTGTAACACTTAAGGAAGTAAAAGGATTTACCCTCTCCACTTCATATCAAGCTTAGTGTTCTTATTCCAGATTCTCTTTAATCTATCCCTTTCTTAATCAATCAAATATCTCTCTTAATCTCCTAATCTCTGTTTCTGGTTCAAGTAAACACTAAGTGAACCAGATCCACTCTCTTCACCATTTCGTGTTCTCTCTTGCCCCAAAGGGGATTGTTCATCCTGTTCTTCACACACACGAGTCTATACTCTCAAAATCTAACATGGTATCAGAGCCAGGTTCATCAGAACTTGGTTCCTTCATCCGCTTAAGATCTAAGCTCACTCTCATGTCCATTCAAACGTAAAAGACACTTCCTTTCCAGCCGGTTCAACCTCTACAAGAAGGTGTTCATCCGCAGCCCAGAAAGTGTTCTTGAAGACCCATACTCTCTCATACCCGTCCAGAAGAAAGAAGAGCCTTGGATCTAGAGGTTTTGGAGAGGACTTGCTCCCCTCTTCATCAAAACAGTCCAGGCGGGTTCTTATTAAAAGATCAGGAAGAAAGGTGAAAGCTTTTACCTTGTGACTGATGGGGGCGACTCAAGTATGAAGAAAAGTGGGGTATTTGACATGGATAGTCCAAGGGGAAAGTCCATGGAGGAAGGAGATGTTGGGGTCGACACCAATGGCTCTTATCTAGTCCATGTATCAAAGGAGGTTCAAGGAACTAACACTAGTTCCTTGATTGTAAGGAAAATTCTTTCCCTTGATTAAGGCTTGATCCTTTATGAACATTATGAACTGAAAATGTGTGTGTGTGATGTGTTGAGACCTGAGAATGTGTTTAAAGATTGCTAGATGTAAAAAGTTTAGAATCTGTTCCATGTTGTGTTGAAAGAGACTCGTTTGGTTGTTTGAGTTGTTTAAATGCTTTCTCTAGTTCTAAATGATGCTTGTCATGATATTAGATAGTATGTTCTGAATCTGCTAGCATACATGAATAGAAACTGATTAATGTATTGCATGGGGTCTGGTATTTGGAAATGATAATGTTGCTTAGTCTCTGTTCTAAATGGTTGTCTTGCTAGGATGATAGATTGTGTGTCTAATCCGGCTTGCTTTCATGAATAGAATAGGTTAAGACTGTTGCATTCGTTTATCATTGTTACTGCCTTAAGGTTGAGACACCTAGACTTGACTCTAAGGGTCGTTTAAGGCAGGAGTTTATTGCCTAATTGCTTTGTGAGTGTTCCTGATCAGTTCATCCATTGCATTTAGAGAGTGGAAAGCTTGCATTAGATGGATCTTAATGATGATAAGATTCTGTCTAAGGGCAAAGCTTGTGACATTGGTGATCAAATTTGATGATTAGTCAAGGTTTGATCCCAATGCAAGTGTGTCTTATCTTGTTTGGAGTTTGAGTGTTGTTTCAGGTTCACAAGGAGTGTCCTTGTTCAGCATCAATCCGGAACAAAGAGGAAGACTTGCCCATTGCTGAGGCAGTGGAGAGTTGTTGGTGGTTGTGCATGAAGCCAGTAGTCTAAGCGCAGCTGTTGGGAGTGATGTGCTCCTGGTTCGTGAAGATGCACAAGGCAAGGTCATCACTGAAGCTTGAGGAGGCTGGTGACCTGAGGGTACTTGGAGCTGAAGACATGAAGGTGGACCAGTGATTTAAGCGCAGCTGTTGGGGTGGTGTGCTTCGGGTTTTGATGCTTATTCAGGCTAACTTTCAAGCTTGAACCTAGACTCAATTCAAGCTTGAGGTGGGGATTTGAGTGAGATACCTGGTGATCTAAGTTCAAGACCTGTTTCCTCCTTACCATTACAAGAGAATGAAGATGAAGCTATCTGGGTTTAGGCAGCGGCGTGTCTAGAAAAGAGGCTGTTCAGAGCAGTCTTGGCTGTGTCATGAAGAAGGTAACTCTAGCAATGCGGCTTCAGGGTTTGAGGTGGTTGTAGAGAGCTGATTAATACACAAGCATTCCATGAAGGTAGCAGAATCAGAAGCGAGGGTGTAATGGTTTGTAGTCCAAGATCATGAAGCAATCCTTTCAAGCTTGACTTGTTCTACATGGTCAAGCTTGAGGGGGAGTATTGAGAAGCTTCAATGATCTGTGAAGTGAGAGTCCTTGGTGGTTGTTGAAGAAGAAGAAACCAAGGCTGAGTTAGTATCTGGTAATCCGAGCACTTAAACCCAACAAGAGGTTGGGTGAAAGGGGGAGAGACCAAGATCAGTGTGGAGAGAGCTAGATGAGCTCAAGAAGAGTTGGTGGTGTGCAATAAGAGTCGGTCCAGACTTGCACCACAGTGAGGGCCATGATCTAGAGTTCTTTGTGTCCACCACACTGGTCAAGACACAAAGAACTCACTAGCCAATCCCTAGGCCTTGGAGATCTTACTCTTTTCCTTATCAAGGTTTTATCCAAAAAGGGTTTTCTTTGATAAGGTTTTTAATGAGGAGACTCTTCAAGGTTCCAAGTTTGACTTAGGATCACTAGAGTCAAGCTTGAGGGAGAGTATTAACTTGAAGAGATGAAATGAAGTAAAAGGATGAGTTTGGGTGAGGTTTGGGTCTTGTGCAAAAATAGGGCAAGACCCCCGGAGATTGTCTAAGAATACTTTTTTTTTTGTGACAACCCATCCCGTGGAAGCTCACAGCGCTGCAGCGCATCGACCCCAACCCCTCCATTATGAGTTCTCACTAACTCCATAATTAGGTTGTTGGTGAGACTCGAACCCAGGTCCTCACCCTTTAACAGCACTCCCACAGGAAAAGCTGTCACCAATTGAACTAGCAGAAGTATAACCGAGTCTTACAAACACTTAGGCTCTATCTCGGCCCAAGACTAGCAGAAGTATTTACATTTTAAGCTTATGTTATGTTTAAACTATAGATTCCATTTTACTTATTTTTGAAACCCTAGAGAACATGTTCTCTGGTTTCTTTTATATAAGGGTTTTCCCTAACCCTATTGTACTCAGGCAATCAATAATCATGGAGTTCTTTTCTCTCTTGACGGCTCTCTCTCTAGAAAGTGTGTCGAGTGTCTCTGGTGTGTTGTATCCGGAGCTTTAAGGGTGATTACTTGGTGTGTCATATCCGAGCAATTCATCTAGGAGTATCAAGAGTCTTCTCATCCCTCTTGTGTCACCATTCATTCCACAAACCTTGAAGAACTTGAGTCCCTGATTCGTTCTTGCAAGGATCTATCCTTCCAATCAACCAAAGAGCATCCTAGGGGTGCATCAAGTGGTATCAGAGCAACTTTGGTTAGGGAAGTCTCGTTTTCTCTTTAAATCTTTTTGATTCATCCGCAAAAACTCATAAACATCTTGAACAAGAAGAAGATCTAAGTTTTTTAAGCTGCACGAAATTCATAAAGTGTTAGACAAGGTTTTAGAAGAATTTCCTTTTTTCTTGTTAGGCGGAAGCGCTAGAATTTTAAAAACCTAGCCGCTATCCTTTTTTCTTTCACCTTGCCGAGCAAGTTTAATTGGTGTTGATCTTTTTCCTTTATGCTTCTCTTGTTTACCTAGAAACTTTTTACTGGTTATCTTATCTTCCTTTGTGCAGGAAGCAATGGGGACCGAGTCTGAAGAAGAAGCTGAACTAGTCCGGAAGAACAAGCTACTCATGGAAGCCATGAATGCCCAACTGAACAAGACTATGGTGGCAACCATGACCGAGATGATGAGGACCAATCTTAATGAGCTCCGCAGAGAGTTCAGAGAAGAAGTTAGGAGAGCTACTGGTCAAGGTCCCAACCGAGAGACTAGGAGAGAAGAGACCTCCTGCAACTCGACAAGAGCATGCTGGTTCTGAGGAAACTGACAACTACTATGAGCATATCAGCTCTTCCTCAAGACAAAGTCAGAGAAGAAATAGGCGTGGACAAGAAGGAAGGAAAAACCCGAGAGATGAGCTTGCTGGTTTGAAGATCAAGATACCCCCCCCTTCCATGGTAAAGCTGATTCGGATGCCTATCTTGAATGGGAGAAGAAGATTGAGCTGGTCTTTCAGTGTAAGCAGTACACAAACCACAAGAAGATCCAGATTGCTGCTACTGAATTCTATGACTATGCTCAAAGATGGTGGGATCAGTACATCACTAACCGTAGAAGGAATGGAGAGGAACCAATTGAGACTTGGACAGAGATGAAGTCTATCATGCACAAGAGGTTTGTTCCAAGTCATTACCACAGAGACTTGCATCACAGGCTCAAGAAGCTTACTCAAGGTTCAAGATCAGTGGAGGAGTATTACCAGGAGATGGAGTTGCTCAGCATATCCGAAGATAGAGAAGCAACTATGTCAAGATTCTTGTGTGGTCTAAACCAAGAGATACAAGACAATGTTGAGATGCAACATTATGTGGAGCTATAAAAGATGTTACACAAGGCTATTCTTGTGGAACAACAGCTTAAGAGGAAGGGACATTCACGACCCAACTATGGATCCAACCGGTTACACAACACCAAGGAAGAGAAGTCACCTTATCCTAAGGAGTCTAAGCCATATCAGAAAGACGAGTCCTATCTGAGAGAAGAAACCAAACCAAGCAGTGCTCTTGAGAAGGGCAAGGGCAAGGCTGAGGCTTCTAGTTCCAGAGCTCGTGATGTCAAGTGTTTCAAGTTCCAAGGATGAGGTCATTATGCCAACGAATGTACCAACAAGAGAGTCATGATCTTACTGGAAGATGGTGAGTATGCCTCAGACGATGACAACATCGAGTCTGACCAAGAAGAGACTAAAGAAGAGCATGAAGAAGGACCAGTCCAGGGGAAGCTATTAGTAGCAAGAAGGCTTCTAAGCTTACAAACCAAGACTGAGGAGCTAGAGCAACGTGAGAACCTATTCAATACCCGGTGCTTGGTCCAAGGGAAAGTATGAAGCCTCATAGTTGATGGAGGCAGTTGTGTGAATGCTGCTAGTGAGACAACGGTCAAGAAGTTGGGGTTGAAGGTTAAGAAACATCCAAGACCTTACCGGCTACAATGGTTGAATGAAGAGGGCACCATGAAGGTTTCAAATCAAGTTCTCATTCCTTTAGCCATAGGAAGATATGAATATGAAGTCTTGTGTGATGTGTTGCCTATGGAAGCTGGTCACATACTTCTTGGGAGACTGTCGCAATCTGATCGCCGAGTTATCCATGATGGTTTCACCAACAAGCACTCCTTTAAGTTTAAGGGTCGCAAGACTGTCCTGGTTCCCCTGACACCCAAGGAAGTTCAGCATGATCAGATTCAACTCCAAAAGAAGAAGGAGATTAATCTCAAACCGGCTGGAACTAAGCAGCTAAACTTCTATGCAAACATGGGTGATATCAAAAGGACTCTCTACTCTAAACAATCACTTATCTTACTTGTGTTTAAAGAAACTCTTTTGAACTTAACAGATTCTACACCGGTGTATCCGAGTGAAATTGTTTCTCTTTTGCAGGAGTTTCAAGATGTCTTTCCAGAGGACAATCCCATTGAGTTACCTCCTTTGCGTGGGACTGAGCACCAGATAGACTTTGTTCCAAGATCTACACTTCCAAACCGTCAAGCATACAGAACCAATCCGGTTGAGACCAAGGAATTGCAAAGACAAGTAGAGGAACTCATGGAGAAGGGCTACATCCGAGAGAGTTTCAGCCCATGTGCTGTACTAGTGCTCCTAGTGCCTAAGAAGGATTGTTCTTGGCGTATGTGTGTTGATTGTAGATCAATCAACAACATCACAGTGAAGTAACGCCACCCTATACCTAGATTAGATGATATGCTTGATGAATTGCATGGTTCTTGCATCTTTTCTAAGATAGACTTAAAGAGTGGTTATCATCAGATTAGGATGAAAGAATGAGATGAATGGAAGACTGCATTTAAGACTACGCATGGATTATATGAGTGGTTAGTTATGTCATTTGGATTGACAAATGCACCTAGTACATTCATGAGGTTAATGAATCATGTTATTAGATCATTCATAGGCATTTCTGTTGTTGTATACTTTGATGACATCTTAGTATATAGCAAGACTTTAGAAGAACATATAGAACATCTTAGGGTTGTCCTGAATGTTTTTCGAAAAGAACAACTCTTTGCCAACTTGAAGAAGTGCACTTTTTGCACGGATAATGTGAGAATTAGATTATCAGAGAGAGTTTAATTGAAGATTATGAAGAACATTTTGAAGAACAAGAGAGAGAGAGGATTCTGGACGAGAGAGAGAGAGAGAGAGTATGAAGAAAATGAGTTTCTGATTTCTTGTCTACAAAGAGTTACAATACAACATTATTTAAAGACAATTCTGGATAAACAAGACAATAGAAATAAACATATAATAAGGTGGTCTGGTCAAGGTCTGGGAAGAGTCAGGCTGGTGGACAGACTGGTCAACAGTCTGGACAGTGCAGTGGACAAGGCAGTGGTCCATGAAAGGGACATGACACCAAATACTGGAAGGCTTATCCTTAATCCTTTTTAATTCTTTCCTTGCCCAACTCTCTTTAAACTTGAACCAGACGAGATCCTTCTTCTTCTCCTTGTCTTCTAAGTTATTTGGGACCAGAAAGGTTGCTTGATCATCAAGGCTTGTACGGACAGACTTGTGTTCCAAGTCTGTAAGGACCAAGTGATCTTGCAACCATCTGAACCCTTTTTCCTTCTTGTCTTCTTATTGCTTCTTGTCAACACTCCCCCTCAAGCTTGAGCATATGGATTGATCAAGCTTGGAAACCATGAAGCATTCCCTCATTAAAACCTTAACTTGGAAAAAACCACTTGGGATAAAAACCAAGCTAAGGAAAAAGAGTAGAATACTTCATGGCAAGGAGATCAGTGACAAGTGAGGTCTATGAGTCCAAGCTTAGGATGAATGAACTCACAGACCTTGCTGCTGGCTGCCTTAGTGAATATATCAGCTAACTGATCCTCACTTCTAGTGTAGCATGGAAGAATGACTTGCTGCTCCACTGCTTGTCTGACTTTATGACAATCCACTTCTATGTGCTTGGTCTCTCATGAAAGACTGAGTTAGAGGCAATATGGATTGCTGCCTGGTTGTCACAGTGCATGGTCATTGGTGTAGTGATCTCTATACCCAAGTCCTTTAGCAGTCCCTTGATCCATATGAGTTCACTAGTTAGCTTCCTCATAGATCGGTACTCTGCCTCAGCACTTGAGCAAGACACCACCTTCTGTTTCTTGCTCTTCCATGTGACCAAATTTCCTCCAATAAAGGTGCAGTAGCCAGTGGTTGATCTCCTATCAACTCTGTCTCCAGCCCAATCAGCATCACAATATCCTACCACTTCAGTACTTTCATTGCAAGCCATCCATACACCTTTACCAGGAGCTTCTCTCAAGTATCTCAAGATCCTCTCCACCATGTTCCAGTGATGTACCTTAGGGCTTTGCATATGCTGACTGACTTGATTCACAGCAAAGCATACATCTGGTCGAGTAATGGTTAGGTATATGAGCTTGCCCACCATTCTTCTATACTTCTTGACATCTTCAAAGATAGTATCTTCATACTCCCCCTCTCGCAGAACTTTGTAGCCTTCTTCCAATGGAGTTTTGGCTTGTCTTCCTCCAAGGTTTCCTGCCTCATTTAAGAGATCAAGTGTGTACTTCCTTTGGGATAAGAAAAGGCCTTCTTTGGATCGACACATTTCAATCCTTAGGAAGTACTTTAACTTTCCCAAATCTTTTATATCAAATGTAGATTTGAGAAAAGCCTTGGTTGAGAGTATACCTTCCTTGTCACTGTCAGTAATGATAATGTCATCTACATAGATGAGAATGACAATGATCCCTCGCTTGCTGGTTAGTGTGAAGAGAGTATGATCAGCCTCTGATTTAACAAAACCTCTTCCATTGAGTGTAGTGCTTAGCTTGTGATACCAGGCCCTAGGAGATTGCTTCAGACCATAGATTGCCTTCTTTAGTCTCCATACATTTCCAGGCTTGACCATGTGTTCTAAACCAGGTGGTGGTCGCATGTATACTTCATCCTCTAGCTCTCCTTGTAAGAAGGCATTCTTGACATCCATCTGCCATAGATCCCATCCTAAGTTCACTGCCACAGAGAGGAGTATTCTTATGGTATGGAGCTTGGCCACTGGTGCAAATGTGTCTAGATAATCTTCCCCATATACTTGAGTAAACCCTCTTGCAACCAGTCTAGTCTTCTTCCTTTCTGGTTTCCCATTTGCCAAGTATTTTATGGTAAATATGAGGCGGCTAGTGACTTCTCTCTTGCCCTTTGGTAACTCAGCTTCAAACCAGGTACCATTCTTCACCATGGCACCAATTTCATCACCAACTGAAGCTCTCCACTCTTCATCCTCCATGGCTTCTTCATAGGTTTTGGGAATATATTCCTGGTCCAATTCAACAACAAATGCTTGGTGCTCTTCTGGATATTTTGCTAGGGAGCAAACAGCACTGATAGGGTGAGCTACTGCCTCAGCATTGAAGTAGACTCTGGTGTTGATCCAGTTTGAGGCTGGTTTCCTGATTCTAGTACTACTCCTTAGTACTGGTTCTGATTCCTCATTTTGGATCTCTTCTTCATTGGCAGAAGGCTGATTCTCATTTACCACTGATGTTTCTTGATCTTCTTGCTCAGCTTGGCCATGAATTCTTGCTGAGTTTTCTGGTTGTGTTGGCTCAGAAGTATTGTCCCCCTCATGGTCAAGGTGAGGAACCACCTGAACCTCAGCTTCAGTCTCAACCCTTTCATCAGCTTCTGGTGTAGACCCTTTTGGCTCAGGTTCCATTCTTGCTTCAGGCATACTGACCCCAAGGTTTTCCATCACTCTCCTAAGGTTGCTTGCTCTATCAGAAGCTGATTGGGATACATTCTCCAGATCCTCCCAACTCTTCTCATTGTAGTATCCTCTTGATTCTACAAACTTCACATCTCTAGACACCAGGACTCTCCTAGTCTCTGGTTCATAACACTTGTAACCCTTTTGGTTTGGAGAGTAGCCAATGAACATAGCTCTTGTACTCTTGGCCTCTAGCTTATTTCTTTGCTCTCCTGGTATCAAGACAAAGAAAAGACACCCAAACACACGCATATGATCAATAAATGGTCTGGTTTTGTTTAATACCTCAAATGGAGAGTGGTCTTGAAGGATTCTGGTAGGAATTCGATTGATCAAGTAGCATGCTGTCAAGACTGCATCCCCCCAAAACCTTTTAGGTACACTTGTATGGAACATCATGCTCCTGGCCACCTCCATCAGATGCCAATTTTTCCTTTCAGCCACACCATTTTGTTGTGGTGTGTAAGGACAGCTAGTTTGCTGAATGATCCCATGCTGGGCTAGATATTGCTTGAATGCTTGACTAGTGTACTCTCCACCTTTATCAGACCTGAGAATCTTCAACTTGGCATTGAAATGGTTGGAAACATGGTTATGGAAGTTCTTGAATGCCTCCAGCACCCAGTCTTTTGTCTGAATCAGAGTCACCCATGTGTATTTTGACTTCTCATCAATGAAGGTGACAAAGTACTTGTGATTCTCTCTGGACATACAAGGTGCCGTCCATACATCAGAATGAACCAGGTCGGAACACTTCTCATAGATAGTGCTAGACCTTGGAAAGACTGTCCTACAATGCTTCCCCAAGATACATGCCTCACATTCATCATTCAAAAACACCATACCCGGAAGCATCAAGTTCAAGGCTCTAGTATGTGGATGTCCCAGTCTAGAGTGCCATATGGTGCTCTCAACCCCATTAGACGCACTGATCAGGCAGTGAGCAGGCGATGCACCAGATATCTTAGTCTTCTCTAGGTGATATAGTTCCTGATGGCTGTGCCCTCTACCAATAACCTGCCCTGTCTTCAAGTCTTGAAACTCAACCTCATCAGGTCTAAAGACAACTTGACAATTCAGATCAATGGTTGCTCTTTTCACTGATAGCAAATTTGATGTAAACTGAGGCATATACAAGGCAGTTGAGTCTTTATCAAACAACCTAAGGTTCCCTATCCCTTCTATCTTAACCTTATCACCATTTGCTATAAGCACATTCCCTGAGGCAGGTTTGATATTACTAACCAGGTTCCTATCACAAATCATGTGATGGCTAGCTCCTGAATCAATAATGATGGGTTTAGAGTCAGGAGAATATTTACCAACCTGCTTGGGTGAGATAAGGGCCTTGGCAGCTTTTATAAAGGAATCAAAGTCTCTTCTGGTCACTGGACTATCAGAATTGGTCGCCCCTGCCATACTCCTCCATGTTCCTCCTTCATTAGAATCACCACAGAGTGCTGAATACATGGTTCTTCCGGTAATTACTTGATGCTCAAACTCCTTGAGCTTAAATGTACTTGGCTGGCTTCCTAGGGAACTTGGAAGCTTCCTTTCTTGAATGATATAACTTATCAGACTATTGCAGGGTGAATCCAGGTTTTGGAGAAGACTGAAAACTTTGTCTTGCTCATAGACAGCTTGAAGACTCTCCCATAGATTCCCATAAACATTTTGAAGCTTCTCCCATAGACTCTTGGCTGTTCTGAGGTGATAATGATCCTCCAAGATCTGTTCAGACAGAGAGCTGTGTATAATTCCAAGTGTTTGCTGTTCCTCTTGAACCCACTTGTCTTCATGCTTTAGGCAAGTAGCCTGACTATCCTTTTGAGCAATCCTCTTTGAAGCTTCAGCCTCCATGATATGGCTGTCCCAAAGTCCATGACTTCCCAAGGTAACTCTGGCCACTCTTGACCATAAAAGATAGTTAGGACCCTCTAGGGTCACTGGAATGAGATTCTCCTTCTCCATTTTCTTGGTCGAAATCATCTTTTCCATTTTTGGCAATTTCTGGAGCTGGAAATGATGAACAGCTAAAGAACAAGATGAACTTTGCCAAAAATAGAAATGAAACTCAAAGAATTGCGGAATAAGTGAAAATAGTAGAGAGATTTAGGTCTCAAGAGCATACAGCTCTGATACCATGTGAGAATTAGATAATCAGAGAGAGTTTAATTGAAGATTATGAAGAACATTTTGAAGAACAAGAGAGAGAGAGGATTCGGGACGAGAGAGAGAGAGAGTATGAAGAAAATGAGTTTCTGATTTCTTATCTACAAAGAGTTACAATACAACATTATTTAAAGACAATTCTGGATAACAAGACAAGAGAAATAAACATATAATAAGGTGGTCTGGTCAAGGTCTGGGAAGAGTCAGGCTGGTGGACAGACTGGTCAACAGTCTGGACAGTGCAGTGGACAAGGCAGTGGTCCATGAAAGGGACAGGACACCAAATGCTGGAAGGCTTATCCTTAATCCTTTTTAATTATTTTCTTGCCCAACTCTCTTTAAACTTGAACCAGACGAGATCCTTCTTCTTCTCCTTGTCTTCTAAGTTATTCGGGACCAGAAAAGGTTGCTTGATCATCAAGGCTTGTACGGACAGACTTGTGTTCCAAGTCTGTAAGGACCAAGTGATCTTGCAACCATCTGAACCCTTTTTCCTTCTTGTCTTCTTATTGCTTATTGTCAACAGATAACTTGGTTTTCCTAGGCTTTGTTGTGAGTGCAGATGGAGTTAAGGTGGATGAAGAGAAGATCAAAGCCATCAAGGACTGGCCGAGCCCAACCTCAGTAGGAGAAGTGAGAAGTTTTCATGGGCTTGCCGGGTTCTATAGACGTTTTGTGAGAGACTTTAGCACCATTGCAGCTCCCTTAACTGAAGTAATAAAGAAGGATGTCGGTTTCAAGTGGGGAGAAGCACAAGAGAAGGCTTTCCAATGCCTAAAAGAGAAGCTTACTCAATCACCTCTTCCTATGCTTCCTGACTTTACAAAACTTTTGAAATAGAATGTGATGCTTCAGGAATTGGAATTGGTGCTGTGTTGATGCAGGATAGGAAACACATTGCCTACTTCAGTGAGAAGCTTGGAGGAGCCACTCTCAACTATGCAACCTATGACAAGGAACTCTATGCCTTGGTGAGGGCCTTGCAAACATGGCAGCATTACTTGTGGCCCAAGGATTTTGTCATCCACACTGATCATGAGTCCCTAAAGTATCTAAAAGGGCAGAGTAAGCTTAGTAAGAGACACGCAAGATGGGTTGCGTTCATTGACACTTTCCCATACGTGATCAAGTATAAACAAGGTAAGGAGAACATAGTTGCTGATGCACTATCTCGGAGGTATGTTCTCTTGACCACTCTAGATGCTAAGTTACTTGGGTTTGAGCAGATTAAAGATATGTATGATACTGACCTTGATTTCAAGGAAGCTTATGCATCTTGTGAGAAGTTTGCTGCAGGAAACTACTTTAGACAAGAAGGGTTCTTATTTTATGATAACAGATTGTGTGTGCCTAATTGTTCTTTGAGAGATCTCTTTGTTAGGGAATCCCATTGGGGCAGTCGAATGGGACATTTTGGGATTGCCAAGACACTAACATTTTTGCAGGATCACTTCTATTGGCCGCACATGAAGAGAGATGTGGAGAGAATCTGTGGGAGGTGTGCTACTTGCAAGCATGCTAAGTCCCAAGTCCAATCCCAGGGTTTGTATACTCCTTTACCAATTCCACACCATCCTTGGAATGACATATCCATGGATTTCTTTGTTGGATTGCCTAGGACTAGAACCGGAAAGGACTCAATCTTTATTGTTGTTGATAGGTTCTCTAAGATGGCACATTTCATAGCATGTCATAAGACTGATGATGCATTGCATATTGCTAACTTGTTCTATAAAGAGGTTGTTCGTTTACATGGCATGCCTAGGACTATAGTTTCTGATTGGGACACTAAGTTTCTTAGTTACTTTTGGAAGACTCTTTGATCTAAGCTAGGCACTAAGTTGTTGTTTTCTACGACATGTCATCCATGATGAGGACATAAAATCAGAATCAAACCTGGAGGAAGAAATCAAGAGAAAATCACTAGAGAACATGAAACCGAAGCAAGCTAAAGAAGCCAACCAGGATATATGTGCACTAAAAATGTCATATCTTTCAAAACAGGAAGTTTTAAATCACGAGGGAAATTTTCATGGATTCTACACTCAATAAGGAGTCCATCACTATTTGAAGCGGACCAAAATATTCACATTACCAGGAGTTATAGATTTTACAAAACGGAGGTTTCCCAGCCCATTCATCCACAAGTACTCGACTTTGGAAGAGGATCCAAGCCCAATTAAGAAGCGTCCTGACCCAAAATACATCATAGGATTCAAGATGGATTTCTAAGGTTTCCAGAAAGCCCAAAATCACGAGATTTGGTCACGGAAATTAGGAGTTATGCTCATTTTTCCAAAACCGGCCAAACCGAGCAGTTTATGGAAAGATTGGACAATCTTTCGGTTTGATCATCTACCAGCCACTCAATTCCGACCAGAAGACTTTATGACAAACCAAGACTTCCAGAAGACTATTCCGACCAATCAGGAGTCCATTCCATAATATTACCATGCACCAGAGATCATAGGATCAGGAGGATCCTCATTAACCTCTACTTGCCTTATTTGGAGTCTTGGCAATTAAAACTCCAACAGCTCTTTTTCCTTGAGCTTGTGCACGACATAAAGACATTCCAAGCCATCCAGAAGGTCCCAAGAAAGCTCTCTTATCCCCTTAAACCATCCAGATTCAAGAATATACAATTCCCTCACTTGGAGCCTAAGAATCCCATTAAAGGCTCCAACGGCCATATTTTGATTTCTTGCTTTGTTTTGGATTTGTTTCCTTTCTTTTGTTTTAGAACGTTAGGAACCTAGTCTCTGAGCATTATATAAGCTCCTAGACGTCCATTGTAACCAGTAACCCGCGATTTATTAAGTAAAGTATTTGTTTTCTTTTGCATTTGCAAAGAAACCCTTATCAAGTCTTGATTGTGTGTGAGAAGCAGCAGCCAAGCAACTGACTTATCAAGCTTCAGTCCATTGAAGTTTGTGGCGTCCTTCACTCCATCATCATCCATCTCCATCCACTGTTCTCTTGAGTTGGTTATACGACCAAGAAGGTGAATCCATCCTCCAATTCCTTCCATAGTCCATCCATTAAGATTGGTAAGTTGGTTATACGACCATTTGCTTGTCTTCCATCTTCCATTCTATCAAGGCGCATTCTGTGCCCACATCATCTGGTATCAGAGCTTAATATCCTGACTCAGGTGACATCTATCCTTGCATCATATTTAGTTTTGCATTTGTTTTCCATTCATAAATCGAAAAAGCCATAAAAACTGTCTTCTTGTTTCAAATTCTGTTTCTGAATTTTTTTGTGTTCTTGCTGTTCATCATTGTTAAAGCCATGAAAAAGAAAAATAAAAGAGTTGTTTGATTCAGTTTGCATTGTCTTTAGTTTCGAAATTTTGTTTGTTTTCATATTATTTTGTTTCCATAATCAAAAACTGCCAAAACAAATCTGTGTTTAAGTTGTTTCCATTTTCTTTGCATCGCATATCAAGTCTTAAAAAAAGAGGGGAATCATTCTAGTTATTGTTTTATGTCATATCCCCATTTCGTGCCTGCATCAGAAAATAAAAATAAAAAAAATTTAATCTTAGGTTTCATCTGCATATTGTTAGTTTAATTATTTGCATTTGCATCTTAAAGAAAAATCAAAAAAATATCAGTGTTAGTTTTGCATGCCACAATTCCTTCCCATTGTGTTCGTTAGCATTACCTTATCGTGTTCATTCGATTTTGCATCCAGAAAACCAAAGAAAAAAAATTCGCATCTTAGTTTATATCATTTATGTCTATTTGTTGCATTTTCTCGGTTTAATATAAGGTTGCATTTGTTTTGTTTCTGTTTCGACCAAAACTTCCCATTCCACACTTGATCTTTAAAGTTAAATTTCAGGAAATCTAATGGGAAAAGAAGCACATCATCAGATCATCATGAACCAGCTTATGAAAGCCATACAGACCATGGGTGATCAGATGACCAAGCTGGAACAGTCTGGTCTTGCACGACCAGAAGGAAGACATGGACTTGGAAATACACCAAGAGCTGGATATGTGGAACCAAAGCCACGAGACTCTTCATTGATCATCCCACATCAGACTTCTAATACTCAAAGCCATATAGTTCATTCTTATTCTGATTATGGATTTGCTAAGAAAACTAAACTCTACACATTCTAAGGAAGAAGAAACTACCTAGAGTGGGAGAGAAACCTAGATGAGTGGTTCTACTACAACAACATCCTGAAGAAAGATATATTAGCTTATGCTATTGACCAGCTCAGAGATGTTGCTTTCAAATGGTGGATACAAGAACAAGATGAAAGATGAGTTTACAAGGAACCAGCTATCACCTCTTGGAGAGATTTTAAGGGAAACATGAGAGACGAATTTTCACCAGAGTTTACCAATTCTCAAATCAGGGAACAATACCCCAGAAGGTATCCAACTCGTGGTTCCCAAGAGGCAAGAAGAGTAGTACCACCAGAAGGTCAAAGAGACATGCTTACACAAGTAAACTCTCAGCCAAAACAGAGACAAAAATCTACCTATTGTCCAATCCAAAAGGATGGCGTGATAA
This sequence comes from Moricandia arvensis, assembly GCA_905132765.1. Taxonomy (NCBI): domain Eukaryota; kingdom Viridiplantae; phylum Streptophyta; class Magnoliopsida; order Brassicales; family Brassicaceae; genus Moricandia; species Moricandia arvensis. The sequence goes on from CAJHQP010002576.1 coordinate 28,112, forward strand.
TGTCCATGGATAAGAAGAAATTTCTCAGCCAAAGCACATTGTGCAAACTAGATAGAAAACCAGAACTAGCAAGTGCTCAAGCAAAGGCTAAGAAGGCCAGAGAAGAATATCCAAAAGTAGCAGACCTCTTAATGGACCACAAAGAGGATCAATGCACAAATATGTCCATACCATCAAGCATGAGAAACACTGAACAAGGTAAGTGTTCTAGTCCTAAAAATTTTAAAGAACAGACATGTTATAGATGTCATAAAAGAAGACACTTTGCTGTTACTTGTCCATCTAAGCAAGTATTGAAAGAAACATCACTAGGAGAGAAAACTGAATTATTGAAAATGAGTGATAATTTAATTCAATCTGATTTGGTTGTTCCAAATTCTTGTTTCATGCACTTGTCTTTGTCAAAGGCTTTATTCAAGACCACCAGGCGTAATCCATGTGATGGACCAGAAGTTAGTTCAAGACACCATGCAGTCCATGTTGCTTAAAGAAGCAAAACCAGTCCTACAAGTATCCAACCAAGGTAAGTGTCCAACACCACCTTTAGATGTTAGTACTGACGTGTGTGATCTTGATATAGGGAGCATGAATGAAAGTTATATGCTTACTGAAGTTCCAAGGAAGGAACCAGACCATAAACTCAGCAATAATCCACCTCACAAGTGGAAACCAAAATTTGAACATTGTCTTGTTCAAGTGCCAAGTCTTAAGGTATGTTTCACATTAGACCAGAATTTTATTATTAACTCCATGACAAGATTAATGAACTTGTCTTGTCCAAGAGTATGTGGAATAGTTTCAGGAACCAGGGAGTACACTGCCCCAATGAAAGAGGCGCAAACCATGGTATTAATTGGTGCTACGCAAGTACAAAGAATTGCTGACCCAAGGGAATTCAAGGCCAGCCTAAGCAAGGTAAATGTCTCTAATTTTAAAACGTCCATATCACTTTATAAAGAACACATCATACACTTGTCTTTTCCAGAAAGTTTTGATCCAGGTATAAGACAAGAAGAAGGACAACCAAACCAATATCAAGAGTTGCAAAGAAGGCAGCCAACAAAAACAAGTTGTCCAAAGAAGAAAATCATTCTTCAACTTGTGGAAGCTATCCAAGTAAGTCTGGAACTCTCAAATTATGTTTATCAGTTTCCAAACACATATATAATGCACTTTCTTTTTGGCCAGAATGTTAAGATCAATGCAGGTTGCAAAGAAGAAAGCTTCAAAGAGATCCCACCAGATCATCTTTTGTTGCTTGGAGAATCAACTCCAAGAAAGACCAGAAACGTGGCCATCAAAACCTTGAAGGAACATCCAGTCCAGATGAGAGTCATTAGCCATAAAAACAGCAGAGGCGTGATCCTTTCACACCTTTTCAAAGAAGAGCCACCAGATGCACCATGCATCACCAAACAGAAATTTTATCAAGGTAAGGTTCTAGACTCACAAAGAAGAATGAAACCTAACTTGCTCTATCTTGGTGCAGATTGTATAGTTTCGAGGTTGAAACTCCTTCAAGGAGGAGGGTATGATGAGTACATCAAATCAGAATCAAACCTGAAGGAAGAAATCAAGAGAAAGTCACTAGAGAACAGGAAACCGAAGCAAGCTAAAGAAGCCAACCAGGATATATTTGCACTAAAAATGCCATATCTTTCAAACCAGGAAGTTTTAAATCACGAGGCCAATTTTAATGGATTCTACACTCAAGAAGGAGTCCATCACTATTTTAAGCGGACCAAAATATTCACTTTAAGAGGAGTTATAGATTTTACAAAACAGAGGTTTCCCAGCCCATTCATCCGCAAGTACTCGACTTGGGAAGAGGATCCACGCCCAATGAAGAAGCTTTCTGACCCAAAATACATCATAGAATTCAAGATGGATTTCTCGGGTTTCCAGAAATCCCAAGATCACGAGATTTGGTCACGGAAATTAGGATTTATGCTCATTTTCCCAAAATCGGCCAAACCGAGCAGTTTATGCAAAGATTGGACAATCTTTCGGTTTGATCATCTACCAACCACTCAATTCCGACCAGAAGACTTTCTGATCAAACCAAGACTTCCAGAAGACTATTCCGACTAATCAGGAGTCCATTCCATAATATTACCATGCACCAGAGATCATAGGATCAGGAGGATCCTCATTAACCTCTACTTGCCTTATTTGGAGTCTTGGCAATTAAAACTCCAACAGCTCTTTTTCCTTGAGCTTTTGCACCACATAAAGACATTCCAAGCCATCCAGAAGGTCCCAATAAAGCTCTCTTATCCCCGTAAACCATCCAGATTCAAGAATATACAATTCCCTCACTTGGAGCCAAAGAATCCCATTAAAGGCTCCAACGGCCATATTTTGATTTCTTGGTTTGTTTTAGATTTGTTTCCTTTCTTTTGTTTTAGAACGTTAGGAACCTAGTCTCATAGCATTATATAAGCTCCTAGACGTCCATTGTAACCAGTAACCCACGATTTATTAAGTAAAGTATTTGTTTTCTTTTGCCTTTGCAAAGAAACCCTTATCAAGTCTTGATTGTGTGTGAGAAGCAGCAGCCAAGCAACTGACTTATCAAGCTTCAGTCCATTGAAGTTTGTGGCGTCCTTCACTCCATCATCATCCATCTCCATCCACTGTTCTCTTGAGTTGGTTATACGACCAAGCAAGGTGAATCCATCCTCCATTTCCTTCCATAGTCCATCCATTAAGATCGGTAAGTTGGTTATACGACCATTTGCTTGTCTTCCATCTTCCATTCTATCAAGGCTCATTCTGTGCCCACTTCAATCCACAAACTGATGGACAAACTGAGGTAGTTAATAGAACTCTAGGAACACTCCTGCGTGCATTCATTAGAAAGAAATTGAAAACTTGGGAAGAATACTTACCACAGTGAATTTGCATACAATCATGCCATGTATTCTGCCTCTAAGTATTCTCCATTTGAAATTGTTTATGGGTTCAATCCCACCTCTCCTTTGGATCTAATGACTTTACCTGAGTGTGAAAGGGTTAGTTTGGAGGGTAAGAAAAAAGCTGAGATGGTCCAACAAATCCATGAGAAGGCTAGACAAAACATTGAGCAGAAAACCAAGCTCTAAGAGAAGCAAGCCAACAAGAGAAGGCGTGTGAGGGTCTTTGAAGTCGGTGACCAAGTTTCGCTTCACCTGAGGAAGGATAGTTTTCCCAACGAGAGGAAGTCCAAGCTGATGCCAAGGGTTGGTGGACCCTTCGAGATCATCCACAAGATCAATGACAATGCCTATAAACTTGATCTCCAAGGTAAGTATGATGTATCAAATAACTTCAATGTCACTGACTTGGCTCCTTTTGCTGTTGATGAACCAGATTTGAGGACAAATCCTTTTAAAGAGGGAAGGGATGATGTGATCATGGACCAGAGCAATAAGGAGAACAAGGAGAGCTTAGTTGAGACACATGATGCCACAATGCACCAGCAGCCTGGTGATGATGCTCTAACCATTCCAGAAGGTCCCATGACTCGTTCCAGAGTCAAGAAACTTAAGGAGACTGTTGTAGGATTACTCACTTCACATCCACAACAAGAAGAAAGTCTTGGACAAGGTTTGATCCGAGATGTCTTGAACACCATTCAAGCCATCTCTACATCAAGCTGAGTTAGTGTCTAGGCAAGACATTTGGTGTGTGCTATTTTCCTTGCTTTTGGTTTTGTCCCACGAGGTTTTCCGAGGGAAGGTTTTTGACGAGGCCACGACTTGTCTTACAAATCACTTAGGCTCTATCTCGGCCCAAGACTAGCAGAAGTATTTACATTTTAAGCTTATGTTATGTTTAAACCATAGTTTCCATTTTACTTATTTTCGAAACCCTAGAGAGCATGTTCTCTGGTTTCTTTTATTTAAGGGTTTTCCCTAACCCTGTTGTACTCAGGCAATCAATAATCCTCGAGTTCTTTTCTCTCTTGACGGCTCTCTCTCTAGAAAGTGTGTCGAGTGTCTCTGGTGTGTTGTATCCGGAGCTTTAAGGGTGATTACTTGGTGTGTCATATCCGAGCAATTCATCTAGGAGTATCAAGAGTCTTCTCATCCCTCTTGTGTCACCATTCATTCCACAAACCTTGAAGAAATTGAGTCCCTGATTCGTTCTTGCAAGGATCTATCCTCCCAATCAACCAAAGAGCATCCTAGGGGCGCATCAGAAACTTAGCATGCTTGCAAGTAGCACACCTCCCACAGATTCTCTCAACATATCTTTTCATGTGTGGCCAATAGAAGTGATCCTGCAAAACTTTAAGAGTCTTGGCAATCCCAAAATGTCCCATTAGACTGCCCCCATGGGATTCCCTAACAAATAGATCTCGTAGAGAACAAGAATCCATCTTGCCTAAAGTAGTGCCCTGCAGAAAATTTCTCACTTGACACATAAGCTTCTTTAAAATCAAGGTCAGTCTCATACATGTCTTTAATTTGCTCAAAACCTAGTAGCTTTGCATCAAGAGTGGTCAAGAGAACATACCTCCGAGATAGTGCATCAACAACTATTTTCTCCTTACCTTGTTTGTATTTGATCACATATGGAAATGTCTCAATGAACTCAACCCACCTTGTGTATCTCTTACTAAGTCAGATACTTTAGGGACTCATGATCAGTGTGGATGACAAACTCCTTGGGCCACAAGTATTTCTGCCATGTCTGCAAGGCCCTCACCAAAGCATAGAGTTCTTTGTCATAGGTAGCATAGTTGAGAGAGGCTCCTCCAAGCTTCTCACTAAAGTAGGCGATGGGCTTCCTATCCTGCATCAATACAGCACCAATTCCAATCCCTGAGGCATCACATTCAATTTCAAAGGTTTTAGTAAAGTCAGGAAGCATTAAGAGAGGTGATTGAGTAAGCTTCTCTTTAAGGGTTTGGAATGGGGTTTCTTGTGCTTCTCCCCATTTGAATCCTACATCTTTCTTGATTACTTCAGTCAATGGGGCTGCAATGGTGCTAAAGTCCCTCACTGATGTGATCATGGACCGGATCACTAAGGAGAACAAGGTTTGTCCCATGAGGTTTTCCGGAGGAAGGATTTTAACGAGGCCACGACTTGTCTTACAAATCACTTAGGCTCTATCTCGGCCCAAGACTAGAAGAAGTATTTACATTTTTAAGCTTATGTTATGTTTAAACTATAGTTTCCATTTTTCTTATTTTCGAACCCCTAGAGACCCTGTTCTCTGGTTTCTTTTATTTAAGGGTTTTCCCTAACCCTATTGTACTCAAGAAATCATTAATAAACGAGTTCTTTTCTCTCTTGACGTCTCTCTCTCTAGAAAGTGTGTCGAGTGTCTCTGGTGTGTTGTATCCGGAGCTCTAAGGGTGTTTACTTGGTGATTCATATCCGAGCTAATCATCTAGGAGTATCAAGAGTCTTCTCATCCCTCTTGTGTCACCATTCATCCCACAAACCTTGAAGAACTTGAGTCTCTGATTCGTTCTTGCAAGGATCTATCCTCCCAATCAAGCAAAGAGCATCCTAGGGACGCATCAAGTGGTATCAGAGCAACTTTGGTTTGGGAAATATTCTTTCTTTCTTGTTTCTTTTTTCATCCGCAAAAACTCATAATCCAATTGAACAAGAAGAAGAGCTAGGTTGTTTAGGCTGCTCAAAAATCATTGAGGTTTAGACAAAGATTAAGAGTTTTTCCTCTCATTACCACAGAGACTTGCATCACCGGCTCAGGAAGCTTACTCAAGGTTCAAGATCAGTGGAGGAGTATTACCAGGAGATGGAGTTGCTCATGCTAAGGGCTAGCATATCAGAAGATAAAGAAGCAACAATGTCAAGGTTCCTGTGTGGTCTAAACTGAGAGATACAAGACAATGTTAAGATGCAACATTATGTGGAGTTAGAAGAGATGTTACGCAAGGCTATTCTTGTGGAACAACAGCTCAAGAGGAAGGGACATTCTCGAGCCAACTATGGATCCAACCGGTTACAAAACACCAAGGAAGAGAAGTCCACATATCCTAAGGAGTCTAAACCATATCAGAAATATAACAAGTCCTATCGGAGGGAAGAAACAAAACCAAGCAGTGCTCTTGACAAGGGCAAAGGCAAGGCTGAGGCTTCTAGTTCCAGAGCTCGTGATGTCAAGTGTTTCAAGTGCCAAGGACTAGGTCAATATGTCAATAAATGTACCAACAAGAGAGTCATGATCCTACTGGAAGATGGTGAGTATGCCTCTGAAGATGACAACACCGAGTCTGACCAAGAAGAAACTGAAGAAGAGCATGAAGAAGGACCAGTCCAGGGGAAGCTTTTAGTAGCAAGAAGGCTTCTAAACTTGCAAACCAAGAATGAGGAGCTAGAGCAACGTGAGAACCTATTCTATACCCGGTGCTTGGTCCAAGGGAAAGTATGCAGCCTCATAGTTGATGGAGGTAGTTGTGTGAATGCTGCTAGTGAGACAATGGTCAAGAAGTTGGGTTTGAAGGTTAAGAAACATCCAAGACCTTACCGGCTACAATGGTTGAATGAAGAGGGCACCATGAAGGTTTCAAATCAAGTTCTCATTCCTTTAGCCATAGGGAGATATGAGGATGAAGTCTTGTGTGATGTGTTGCCTATGGAATCTGGTCACATACTTCTTGGGAGACCTTGGCAATCTGTTGGCCGAGTTATCCATGATGGCTTCACCAACAAGCACTCCTTTGAGTTCAAGGGTCGCAAGACTGTCCTAGTTCCCTTAACACCGAAGGAAGTTCAGCATGATCAGATTCAACTCCAAAAGAAGAAGGAGATCGATCTTAAACCGGCTTGGAACTAAGCAACCAAGATGTATTTCTAGAGGACAATCCCATTGGGTTACCTCCTTTGCATGGGATTGAGCACCATTTAGACTTTGTTCCAGGATCTACACTTCCAAACCGACCAGCATACAGAACCAATCCGGTTGAAACCAAGGAATTGCAAAGACAAGTAGAGGAACTCATAGAGAAGGGCTATATCCGAGAGAGCTTGAGCCCATGTGCTGTACCAGTAGGAGAAGTGAGGAGTTTCCATGGGCTTGCTGGGTTCTATAAACGTTTTGTGAGAGACTTTAGCACCATTGCAGCTCCCTTAACTGAAGTGATAAAGAAGGATGTCGGATTCAAGTGGGGAGAAGCACAAGAGAAGGCTTTCCAATGCCTAAAAGAGAAGCTTACTCAATCACCTCTTCTTATGCTTCCTGACTTTACCAAAACTTTTGAAATAGAATGTGATGCTTCAGGAATTGGGATTGGTGATGTGTTGATGCAGGATAGGAAACCCATTGCCTACTTTAGTGAGAAGCTTGGAGTAGCCATTCTCAACTATGCAACCTATGACAAGGAACTCTATGCCTTGGTGAGGGCCTTGCAAACATGGCAGCATTACTTGTGGACCAAGGAGTTTGTCATCCACACTGATCATGAGTCCCTAAAGTATCTAAAAGGGCAGAGTAAGCTTAGTAAGAGACATGCAAGATGGGTTGAGTTCAATGAGACCTTCCCATACGTGATCAAGTATAAAAAAGGTAAGGAGAACATAGTTGCTGATGCACTATCTCGGAGGTATGTTGTCTTGACCACTCTAGATGCTAAGTTACTTGGGTTTGAGCAGATTAAAGATATGTATGATACTGACCTTGATTTCAAGGAAGCTTATGCATCTTGTGAGAAGTTTGCTGCAGGACACTACTTTAGACAAGAAGGGTTTTTGTTTTATGATAACAGATTGTGTGTGCCTAATTGTTCTTTGCGAGATCTCTTTGTTAGGGAATCCCATGGGGGCAGTCTAATGGGACACTTTGGGATTGCCAAGACCCTTAAATTTTTGCAGGATCACTTCTATTGGCCGAACATGAAGAGAGATGTGAAGAGACTCTATGGGAGGTGTGCTACTTGCAAGCATGCTAAGTCCCAAGTCCAATCCCAGGGTTTGTATACTCCTTTACCAATTCCACACCATCCTTGGAATGACATATCCATGGATTTCTTTGTTGGATTGCCTAGAACTAGAACCGAAAAGGACTCAATCTTTGTGGTTGTTGATAGGTTCTCTAAGATGACACATTTCATAGCTTATCATAAGACTGATGATGCATTGCATATTGCTAACTTGTTCTTTAAAGAGGTTGTTCGTTTACATGGCATGCCTAGGACTATAGTTTCTGATAGGGACACTAAGTTTCTTAGTTACTTTTGGATGACTCTTTGGTCTAAGCTAGGCACGAAGCTGTTTTTTTCTACTACATGTCATCCACAAACTGATGGAAAACTGAGGTAGTTAATAGAACTTTAGGAACACTCCTGTGTGCATTCATCAAAAATAACTTGAGAACTTGGGAAGACTACTTACCACATTGTGAATTTGCATACTATCATGCCATGCATTCTGCTTCTAAGTATTCTCCTTTTGAAATTGTTTATGAGTTCAATCCCACCTCTCCTTTGGATCTAATGCCTTTACTTGAGTGTGAAATGGTTAGTTTAGATGGTAAGAAGAAAGCTGAGCTGGTCCAACAAATCCATGAGAAGGCTAGACAAAACATTGAACAGAAAACCAAGCTCTATGAGAAGCAAGCCAACAAGGGAAAGTGTGTGAGGGTCTTTGAAGTCGGTGACCAAGTTTGGCTTCACCTGAGGAAGGATACGTTTCCCAACGAGAGGAAGTCCAAGCTAATGCCAAGGGTTGATGGACCCTTCGAGATCATCCACAAGATCAATGACAATGCCTCTAAACTTGATCTCCAAGGTAAGTATGATGTATCAAATAGCTTCAATGTCACTGACTTGGCTTCTTTTGCTGTTGATGAACCAGATTTGAGGACAAATCCTTTTCAAGAGGGAGGGGATGATGTGATCATGGACCGGATCACTAAGGAGAGCAAGGAGAGTTTAGATGAGTCACATGATGCCACAATGCACCAGCAGCCTGGTGATGATGCTCTGACCATTCTAGAGGGTCCCATGACCCGTTCCAGGGTCAAGAAACTTAAGGAGACTGTTGTAGGATTACTCACTTCACATCCACAACAAGAAGAAAGTCTTGGACAAGGTTTGATCTGAGATGTCTTGAAAACCATTCAAGCCATCTCTACATCAAGCTGAGTTAGTGTTTAGGCAAGACATTTGGTGTGTGCTCTTTTCCTTGCTTTTGGTTTTGTCCCACGAGGTTTTCCGGAGGAAGGTTTTTAACGAGGCCACGACTTGTCTTACAAATCACCTAGGCCCTATCTCGGCCCAAGACTAGCAGAAGTTATTTAATTTTAAGCTTATGTTATGTTTAAACTGTAGTTTCCATTTTGTTATTTTTGAAACCCTAGAGAGCATGTTCTCTGGTTTCTTTTATTTAAGGGTTTTTCCCAACTCTATTGTACTCAAGCAATCTAATATCATCGAGTTCTTTTCTCTCTTGACAGCTCTCTCTCTAGAAAGTGTGTCGAGTGTTTCTCTGGTCTGTTGTATCCGGAGCTTTAAGGGTGTTTTACTTGGTGTGTCATATCCGAGCTAATCATCTAGGAGTATCAAGAGTCCTCTCATCCCTCTTGTGTCACCATTCAATCCACAAACCTTGAAGAACTTGAGTCCCTGATTCGTTCTTGCAAGGATCTATCCTCCCAATCAACCAAAGAGCATCCTAGGGACGCATCACTCACAAATGGCCTGTAAAAAGCAGCAAGCCCATGGAAACTTCTCACTTCTCCTACTGTGGTTGGGCTTGGCCATGAAATGTCATTCCAAGGATGGTGTGGAATGGGTAAAGGCGAATACAAACCCTGGGATTGGACTTGGGACTTGGCATGCTTGCAAGTAGCACACCTCCCACAGATTCTCTCCACATCTCTCTTCATGTGCGGCCAATAGAAGTGATCCTGCAAAACTTTAAAGATCTTGGCAATCCCAAAGTGTCCCATTAGACAAAGAGATCTCTCAAAGAACAATTAGGCACACACAATCTGTTATATATCATAAAACAAAAAAACCTTCTTGTCTAAAATATTGTCCTGCAGCAAAATTCTCACAAGATGCATAAGCTTCCTTGAAATCAAGGTCAGTATCATACATATCTTTAATCTGCTCAAACCCAAGTAACTTAGCATCTAGAGTGGTCAAGAGAACATACCTACGAGATAGTGCATCAGCAACTATGTTCTCCTTACCTTGTTTGTACTTGATCACTTATGGGAAGGTCTCAATGAACTCAACCCATCTTGCGTGTCTCTTACTAAGCTTACTCTGCCCTTTTAGATACTTTAGGGACTCATGATCAGTGTTGATGCGTCCCTAGGATGCTCTTTGGTTGATTGGGTGGATAGATCCTTGCAAGAACGAATCAGAGACTCAAGTTCTTCAAGGTTTGTGGAAGGAATGGTGACACAAGAGGGATAAGAAGACTCTTTATACTCCTAGATGATTAGCTCAGATATGACACACCAAGTAAACACCCTTAGAACTCCGGATACAACACACCAGAGGGACTCGACACATTTTCTAGAGAGAGAGAGCCGTCAAGAGAGAAAAGAACTCGTTGATTGATAATTGCTTGAGTACAATAGGGTTAGGGAAAACCCTAACTTGCTTCCATTGGTAACACATCACACATGGCTTCATCCTCATATCTACCAATGGCTAGAGGCACCATCACTTGACTGGACACCTTCATCTCACCTTCCTCATTGAGCCATTGTAGCCGGTATGGTTTTGGATGCCTTTGAACTTTCAGTCCCAACTTCTTTACCATTGTTTCACTAGCAACATTAACACAGCTTCCACCATCCACAATGAGACTACAAACCTTTCCTTGCACCAAACACCTCGTATAGAAAAGGTTTTCACGTTGCTCAAGTTCCTCAATCTTGGTTTGTAGGTTCAAGAGTCTTCTAGCCACCAACAGTCTTCCTCTCACTGGTTCTTCTTCATATTCTTCCTCAGACTCATCATGATCATACTCGGATCTGTAGTCTTCAGACTCATACTCTCCATTCTCCAGTAAGATCATGATGCATTTGTTGGTGCACTCATTGGCATAGTGCTTGACATCCCTAGCTCTTGAACTGGTAGCTTCGGCCTTTCCTTTAACTTTCCCAAAGATGGCACTTGGTTTTGTTTCTTCTTGGAACCATTATAGGAATAGATCAATCGATTTAGAACCATTATAGGAATAGATCAATCGATTTTCAGATCAGAGAACAATGATCAATCACAACAACAGAGTAGATGAATCGATCACAGATTGAATCGATGAACACACTTTTAGATTTCTCAGTTTTATCAATCAAACGATCAGATTTATCAATAGAACTCACAAGGATGAATAGATCAATCGATAAACACAAATCGATCAAAAACTTAAGAGAATATGAAAAGATCGGATCGAAAACAGAAAGGATAACGAGAACTCCCCTTCCAGAGATGCTCTGATACCACTTAACACGTTCCTAGGATGTTTCTCTGGATTGTTTGGGATAGATCCTTGCGTAAACGAATCAAAAGACTCAAGTTTACCAAGGCTTGTGGATAGATTGGTGACACAAAGAGGTGTGGAAGGTCTCCTTGATACTCCTAGGCACTAGATCGGATATGACACACCAAACTAGAACCCTTAGTCGCCGGATATGACTCACCAGCAAGCTCTTGCACTCGACAAAGATCAGAGAGAAAGAGAGAATACAAAAGGTTTATGTTAAAAGACTGCGTGCCTTAGAATGAGGTTTACACGAGTTTAAATAGAAACCAAGGAACAGGCTCCTTTAGGTTTCGAGAATCATAATGAAATAAAAACCATAGCCTAAACTTAAACTAAGATAGAAATGTGGTCGGTCCTAATATGCATACATATCATGCATATCCTAAGATACATCAACTAGGTGATTTGTGAAGCAAACTAAGGCCTCGTTAAAAACCTAACTTTAGAAAACCCATTGGGACAAAACCAAAGGTAGGGAAAAAGAGCACACTTAGGTTGCTTGCCTAGTTGATGATCAGCTTGATAAAGGGGTAGCTTGAATGGTGGTGAGGGTGTCTTGGTTGATCAAGCTTCGGCCAAGACAATCTTCTTGTATGAGTGACAACTTAAGTAATTCTCCAATAGCTTCCTTGATCTTCTTTGATCTGTAACGAGTCATAGGCCCTTCTGGAATAGACAATGCATCTTCATCAATTGGTTTGTCCATCAGCTCACCATCTCCATTAGTTGGCTGGTCCATGATCATATCAGATTCCTTTGGTATCTTGACCAGATGCTCTTCCAGCACGAGCCAGCCTGTCAAACGCGCGCCTCAGTCAAGCTTGATCCTCTTGGTAACTAGTAAGAGTAACTCTGGGTCTAGTTACTCTTACGCGGGTAACTTTTCTCGTCTGCGGTAAACTGCATTGCCCAAGTTGTACGGCATGTACGGCCTAGTTGTATGGACATGTACGGACAGCTCCAAACCATTTCCTCTCCTCTTCATAGGCCTTCCTCTATCATATTATAACCTTTGTTTAACACTCCCCCTCAAGCTTGACCATGTGGAACAAGTCAAGCTTGGAATGCCATGAGATCTTCCTCATTAAAAACCTTGCCAAAGAAAACCCTTCTTAGGGATAAAACCTCAACAAGGAAAAGAGTAAAGACCCCATGGCGAGGGGATTAGTTCTTTCTGGAAAGATCCATGAGTCCAAGACGAGTGTGGATGGACTCAATGGTCTTTTTCCTAGCTGCTTTAGTAAACATATCAGCTAGCTGATCTTCACTCCGGGTGTAGCACGGCAAGATGTCTCCGGATACTATCATTTGCCTCACCTTGTGGCAATCAACCTCAATATGCTTAGTCCTCTCGTGGAAAACTGAGTTGGAGGCAATGTGTATAGCTGCTTGGTTATCACAGTGCATGGTCATGGGTGTACTTTGATCAATCCCCAAGTGCTTCAGTATACCCTTGATTCAAATCAGTTCATTTGTAAGCTTCATCATGGCTCTATACTCGGCTTCAGCACTGGAACAGGACACCACCTTTTGCTTCTTACTCTTCCAGGTAACAAGTTTCCACCAATGAAAGTTCAATAACCAGTGGTCGACTTCCTATCCATCCTATCCCCAGCCTAATCTGCATCACAATAACCAACCACTTCTGTGCTCTCATTGCACCCCATCCAAACTCCTTGACTTGATGTTCCATTCAGGTACATGACTAGCCGGTTCACCATGTTCCAGTGATGCTCCTTAGGTCCTCGCATGTGTTGGCTAACCTGATTCACAGCAAAACATATATCAGGTCTTGTAATTGTCAAATAGATTAACTTACCAACAAGCTTTCTATAAAGCTTAGCATCTTGAAAGAGTGGGCTGTCTTCTATCTCCCCCTCTCGTGGTACTTTATGTCCTTCTTCCAAGGGTATCTTGGCTGTCTTCCCTTCTGGTATACCTGCATCTTTCAAAAGATCAAGTCTATACTTTCTTTCGGTTAGAAATAAACCTTCCTTGGATCTATACAACTCTATTCCAAGAAAGTATTTCATCTCTCCCAAATCATTAATTTCAAACACAGATTTCAAGTATTCTTTGGTAGCTTGTCACTTCCAGTAATGATGGTATCATCAACATATACTAGAAGGAGAATGATACCTGAGGGAGAAGTGAGAGTGAAGAGGGTATGGTCGAGCTCGGATCTCTTGAAGCTTTTCCCATTCAAGGTAGTGCTCAGTTTGTTGTACCAGGCTCTTGGTGATTGCTTGAGACCATATATAGCCTTCTTCAGCCTCAGGACATTCCCTTCTTTTACTAAGTGTTCAAGACCCAGTGGTGGATGCATATACACCTCATCTTCAAGTTCCCCTTGAAGGAAAGCATTCTTCACATCCATTTGACATAGACCCCATCTTAGATTAACCGCAACTGACAATACTATTCTGATGGAATGAAGCTTTGCAACCGGAGCAAAGGTGTCTAAGTAGTCTTACCCATAAGTTTGAGTGAAACCCCTTGCAACAAGTCTAGTCTTCTTCCTGTCTATCTTCCCCTTTTCAAGATACTTGATGGTGAAGATCCACCTACTTGATACTGCCTTATTCCCTCTTGGAAGTTCATTCTCATACCATGTATCATTTTTGATCATGGCATTTGCTTCAGCACTAACTGACTCCTTCCATTCCTTATCCTTCATAGCTTCATCATAAGACTTTGGAATGTAACTCTGATCTAGGTTAACCATCAGCACACAATGATCTTCAGGGTAGTGAGCAAGAGAGCATGAGACACGAGAAGGATGTTCCACTGCTTGAGCATTGTAGTACACTCTGGTGTTAACCTAATTGGTTGGAGGGTTTCTGATCCTAGTGCTTCTTCTCAGAGGTTGCTCTTGTTGTTCAACTGCCGGCTCTTGATCTTCTCCTTCTTCATCATTCACTGACCCTTGTCCTTCTTCTTGCTCTTGTTGCTCCACACTTTGATCATGAGAACCTGATTGTTCTCCTTCTTCTTGAGTATTTCTTCAGGTTCATTTCCCCCACATGGTCGAAGTGGGGAATCTGATCTTCTTCATTTGTATTGGGGGGACCTTGAGGTTGTCCTCCTCCATTCCTTGGCTCTTGAGATAGATTAATCCCAAGACTTTCCAGTATTATCCTTAGGTTGGCCACCTTATCTGATGCAAGATCTTTCAGTTCTGCTTGATTCTTCTCTTCATAATACCTATTTCTTCAACAAACTTCACTTCCCTTGACACCAGCACCCTCCTTGTAACTGGATCATAGCAGCTGTACCCCTTTTGAGTTGGTGAATACCCTATGAACATCCCCTTGGTACTCTTTGCATCTAGTTTGTTCCTCAATTCTCCTGGTCTTAACACAAAGCTTAGACAACCAAAGACTCGAAGATGATCCAAGGTTGGTCTATACCTGCTTAAGACCTCAAATGGAGACTTGTCTTCAAGGATCCAGGTTGGAGTTCTGTTGATCAAGTAACAAGCCGTAGATACTGCATCACTCCAGAACTTCTTTGGGACATTGGCCTAGAACATCATCGACCTTGCAACCTCCATGAGGTGTCTGTTCTTTCTTTCGGCCACTCAATTTTGTTGAGGTGTGTAAGGGCAACTTTTCTGATGAAGAATTCCATGTTGAGATAAGTGTTGCTTGAATGCTTGGCTAGTGTACTCCCCCGCCATTGTCTGATCTAAAAAAATTCAACTTGGCATTAAACTTGTTAATCACATAGTTTTGAAAATTTCTAAATGCATCAAGCACCCTATCCTTAGATGGAATCAAGGTTATCCAGGTGTATTTAGACTTCTCATCTATGAATGTTACAAAATACTTGTGATTCTCTCTAGATAAGCATGGTGCAGTCCAAACATCAGAGTGAATCAAATCAAAACAATGCTCATAGATGGTTGATGATTTATGAAACACAGTATTACAATGTTGCCTAAGATACAAGCTTCACAATCATTATTCTCAAACATAACACCTGGAACAATTAAGTTTAAAGCTCTAACATGAGGGTGTCCTAGTCTAGCATGCCACAAAGCATTCTTATTCAAAACATGAGCAGAAACAGAAGTAAACGAGCATCTATGATCAGCCACAGAACTAAGCTCTTCAAGCATATAAAGGTCTCCTTTGGTTACTCCTTGCCCAATCAATCGTCTCCTCCCAATATCCTGAAACTTGACATCATTAGGACTGAATATAACATTGCAATGCATATCAGTGGTACACTTCTTGACAGAGAGTAAGTTTGAAGTAAACTCAGGCATGTAAAAGGCTCTAGATTCTTTGTTAAACAATTTCAGCTTGCCTACACCTCTTATTGGTATCCTATCTCCATTTACTATCATTACATGTCCATTAGCCGGTTCTATATCTCTAATAAGACTAGTATCACTAATCATATGATGAGATGCACCAAAATCTACTATCAATGATTTAGACATGTTATGAGTAGTATAAGAATGACCAATCATCCTAGAATCAGTGTGAAAGCTATCCGGTTGTTCAACAATACTAGCAACCCTATATGCACCAAATGAATACCCTTTGACATTACCAAGAGTGTTAGCATTATCCTTGAGCATTTTGATGAGAGCATCCATCTCAGATCGGCGGATGAACTCATGCTCATTGAGGCGTGGCTGATGGGCAGTGTAGGTCACCAGGGCCTTGCTCTCACCACCTTCACGACCTTCTGTCTCATTTCCCTTGGTTGATGTCCCAGCACCTGTTTGAGCACCCGTTCCATAGGTTAAATTAGCTCTTCCTTCCTTTTCCTTCATGAACTTGGCCGGCTTGAGGTGAGGATGGAGAATCTAGCATTGACTCTTCTTATGACCATGCCTTTTGCAATGATCACAGTTACCATTGAACTTCCTGTCTTCAAAGTTCCCAGCAACCCTCCTATCTTCATACTTATGGACTCGGTTAGCTTGAGGCACCTCGGCTTGGTTGGAAAGAGTAAGCTCCCCCTTTCCTCCAAATAGCCCTAAGGACCCTTGTTCCTTCTGGATTTGAGCATAAACTTCTTCAAGAGTGGGGAACTTCTCAGATCTAAGGATATGTTTGATCAGGTCATTGTAGGTAGTGTTGAGTGTGAGCAAGAGTCCAAAGACCTTGTCTTGCTCACGCCTCTCATTCAACTCATCCGGATCTGTGGTGCTAGGCCTTAGCATCTCAAGCTCTGACCACAAAGCCCGGAACTTTCCCAAGTGTTTAGTGAACTCCATGTCTTCTTGAGCTAGGTTGTTGATAGCCCTCTTGATCTCAAACACTCGTGTGAGGTTTGAGATGTTTTCATACACCTTTTGGAGAGTATCCCATAGATCTTTAGCCTTCTCACAGTAGCTGTAGGCCTCCAAGATCGACGGATCCAGTGAGCTCTAGAGGATGGACATCACCAGATTATCCTCCTGGATCCACTTAAGTTCATCACAAACCACCACTTCTTTTTTGCCTTCATGAGTAATGAGCTTTGGAGCTTTGTCTTCAAGGACATGGTTCCAAAGGCCCTTACTTACCACGCCTGCTTCACCACACGAGACCAAAGAAGGTAGTTTCCACCTTTGAGAGTAACCGGAATGACAGTAGTCTTCATGTTCTCCATTTCGAATCAAAAGAGTGAAACTTGCACTTTATGAACGGAAAGGTTGAGACTTTGAGCAAGAACGGATCAAATGAACCCAAATTCAAGGGAACCTGGCTCTGATACCATGAAATTTTGATAGAGATTGAGAGAAGAGAACGAGAATAAGAGACTGAGAGAGAGATTTAGAATAAAGGAGAAGAGACTCGGCGAGAGAGACTTGAAACCATTGAGAGGGACTAAGAGAAAATACTGAAGGTTTCGTTGTTATTGATTAATGAACAGAGGTTACAAATATATAGGAGAGGAAGCAAGGGTTTACAATGGATAAAAGATAAGGTTTAGGATAAGCTTTTCCGCCAAGCATGTGTAGTCAACCGGTCTAGGCGCGCCTAATTCGAACTTGTGGCTGGATAGCTTCACACGCGAGATTCCTTTGGCATCTTGACCAGATGCTCTTCCACCACGAGCCAGCCTGTCAAACGCGCGCCTCAGTCAAGCTGGATCTGCTTGGTAACTAGTAAGAGTAACTCTAGGTCGAGTTACTCTTACCCGGGTAACTTTTCTCGTCCGCGGTAAACTGCTTTGTATCAACTATGTTCTCCTTACCTTGTTCATACTTGATCACGTATGGGAAGGTCTCTATGAACTCAACCCATCTTGCGTGTCTCTTGCTAAGCTTACTATGCCCTTTTAGATACTTTAGGGACTCATGATCAGTGTGGATGACAAACTCCTTGGGCCACAGGTAATTCTGCCATGTTTGCAAGGCCCTCACCAAGGCATAGAGTTCTTTGTCATATGTAGCATAGTTGAGAGTAGCTCCTTCAAGCTTCTCACTGAAGTAGGCTATGGGTTTCCTATCCTGCATCAGCACAACACCAATTCCAGTTCCTGAGGCATCACATTCTATTTCAAAAGTTTTTGTAAAGTTAGGTGGCATAAGAAGAGGTAATTGAGTAAGCTTCTCTTTTAGGCTTTGGAAAGCTTTCTCTTGTGCTTCTCCCCACTTGAATCCGACATCTTTCTTTATTACTTCAGTTAAGGGAGCTGCAATGGTGCTAAAGTCTCTCACAAATCGCCTATAGAACCCAACAAGCCCATGGAAGCTTCTCACTTCTCCCACTGAGGTTGGGCTCGGCCAGTCCTTGATGGCTTTGATCTTCTCTTCGTCTACCTTAACTCCATCTGCACTCACAAAAAAGCCTAGAAAAACCAAGTTATCCATGCAAAAAGTGCACTTCTTCAAGTTGGCATAAAGCTTTTCATTTCTCAAAACATTAAGGACAGCCCTAAGATGTTCTGTATGTTCTTCTAAGGTCTTGCTATATACTAAGATGTCATCAAAGTATACAACAACAGAAATGCCTATGAATGATCTAAGAACATGATTCATTAATCTCATGAATGTAGTAGGTGCGTTGGTTACTCCAAATGGAATAACTAACCACTCATATAATCCATGTTTAGTTTTAAATGCAGTCTTCCATTCATCTCCTTCTTTCATCCTAATCTGATGATATCCACTTTTCAAATCTATCTTAGAAAAGATGCAAGAACCATGCAATTCATCAAGCATATCATCTAATCTAGGTATAGGGTGGCGATACTTCACTGTGATGTTGTTGATTGATCTACAATCAACACACATACGCCATGTACCATCCTTCTTAGGCACTAGGAGCACTGGTACAGCACATGGGCTCAAACTCTCTTGGATATAGCCCTTCTCCATGAGTTCCTCTACTTGTCTTTGCAACTCCTTGGTCTCCACCGGGTTGGTTCTGTATACTGGACGGTTTGGAAGTGTAGATCCTGGAACAAAGTCTATCTGATGCTCAATCCCACGCAAAGGAGGTAAACCAATGGGATTGTCCTCTGGAAATACATCTTGAAACTCCTGCAAAAGAGAAACCATTTCACTCGGATACACCGGTGTAGAATCTGTTAAGTTCAAAAGAGCTTCTTTAAACACAAGTAAGATAGCAGATTGTTTAGAGTAAAGAGTTCTTTTGATATCACCCATGTTAGCATAGAAGTTTGGCTGCTTAGTTCCAGCCGGTTTAAGATCAATCTCCTTCTTCTTTTTGAGTTGAATCTGATCTTGTTGAACTTCCTTAGGTGTCAAGGGAACCAGGACAGTCTTGCGACCCTTGAACTCAAAGGAGTGCTTGTTGGTGAAGCCATCATGGATAACTCGGCGATCAGATTGCCAACGTCTCCCAAGAAGTATGTGACCAGCTTCCATAGGCAACACATCACACAAGACTTCATCTTCATATCTTCCTATGGCTAAAGGAATGAGCACTTGACTTGAAACCTTCATGGTGCCTTCTTCATTCAACCACTGTAGCCGGTAAGGCTTGGGATGCTTCTGAACCTTCAATCACAACTTCTTGACCATTGTCTTTTTGAACAGAGGTTAGAATATGATAGAGGAAGGCTTATGAAGAGGAGAGGAAATGGTTTGAAGCTGTCCGTACATGTCCGTACAACTTGGCCGTACAAAGTGGGCGATGAAGTTTACCGCGGACGAGAAAAGTTACCCGGGTAAAAGTAACTCGCCCCAGAGTTACTTTTACTAGTTACCAAGCGGATCAAGCTTGACTGAGGCGCGCGTTTGAGAGGCTGGCTCGTGCTGGAAGAGCATCTGGTCAAGATGCCAAAGGAATCTCGTGTGTGAAGCTCTCCAGCCACAAGTTTGAATGAGGCGCGCCTAGACCGGTTGACTACACATGCTTGGCGAGAAAGCTTATCCTAAACCTTATCTTTTATCCGTTGTAAACCCTTGCTTCCTCTTCTATATATTTGTAACCTCTGCTCATTAATCAATAACACGAAAACTTTCAGTCTCCTCTCTTAGTCTCTCTCAATGGTTTCTAGTATCTCTCGTCGAGTCTTTTCCCCTTTAGTCTAAATCTCTCTCTCAGTCTCTTATTCTCGTCCTAATCTCTCAATCTCTATCAAACTTTCATGGTATCAGAGCCTGGTTCACTCGAATCTGGGTTCATTTGATTCGTTCTTGCTCAAAGTCTCAACCTTTCCGTTCATAAAGTTAAAGGTTCAATCTTTTTGATTCAAAATGGAGAACATGAAGACTACTGTCATTCCGGTTACTCTCAAAGGTGGAAACTACCTTCTTTGGTCTCGTGTGGTGAAGGCAGCCATGCGAAGTAAGGGCCTTTGAAACCATGTTCTTGAAAACCTAAGCCCCAAAGCTCATTACTCATGAAGGTGACAAAGAAGTGATGGTTTGTGATGAACTTAAGTGGATCCAGGAGGATAATATGGTGATGTGCATCCTCCAGAGCTCTCTGGATCCGTCGATCTTGGAGGCCTGCAGCTACTGTGAGAAGGCTAAAGATCTATGGGATACTCTCCAAAAGGTGTATGGAAACATCTCAAACTTCACACGAGTGTTTGAGATCAAGAGGGCTATCAACAACCTAGCTCAAGAAGACATGGAGTTTACTAAACACTTGGGAATGTTCCGGGCTTTATGGTCAGAACTTGAGATGCTAAGGCCTAGCACCACAGATTATGGACCCCTTAGAACGAGATCCTTTGTCCCTGATTCTTTTAAAGGTTGATCTGATGGTTTGGATGATGGATGATGATGGATCTGATGGATAGAAGTCGAAATGGTTGATGAACTTCAGTGAGGATATGTGGATTGATCAACACTTGTGTAGATGTGTCCTTGATCAAGAGAATGAACTCTGTTTTCGATCAAAGACAGGTTTTGCTTGCAGAGAATGAACTCTTTAGCAATCAGTGTTCAAAGATGAACAAAGGATTCACAGTTTCAGAAGTAGTTTTTGATAAAAAAGGTGAATGAGTATTATTCTGGTTGTGCATCCTCTTATATAGGACTTACAAGTTGTAGAAATGAAAAGACAAAGTATAGAAATTAAGAAATTTAGAAACTATGAATGTAGACTTGACTTTGGACCAGAATAAGTGTATCTGTTGAATGACTCTTGGCATGCCACGAACAAGACTTCTTGCTTACTCCCTCTTGGTATTCTTGTTGAGAATAGGCTTGAAATGGACTGGACAAAGGGCTGGTCGAATTTGACTTGAAACAAACCCAATATGAATTTGTTATGAACTTCCCATGGGCTGCAACACTTCTTCTTGGGCCACTTGATCCAAAACAGCTTCAGATGGGTTCTTGGACTTGAATTTCGTGTCTGGTCCATCAGCAAGTGATAATGGTTCTTTAACTTGGTTTTGAACTTCTTTTGGGCTGAGAAAGGCAGATCAGAATCAGCAACAAGTTTGGGCCAAGCAGCCTCTCTTCCAGCTCCTGGATCAATGTCACTCTCACTCATCTCCTTTCCAGCTCCTGGTTCTGTGTCACTCTCATCCAGCTCGTCCAGCGCTAAGTCACTTAACTCATCCAGCTGGTTCAGCTCATCCTTAGTAACTTCAGCTGGTTTCAGCTCGTCCAAGGTTGCATAGCTGATCAGGGTTGCATCATCCCCTCCTCCTTTTAAAAAGATTTGTCCTCAAATCTGTATTTCCTACAACAAAAGGAAACAGGTAAGACACTAGACAAATGAACACGAAGATAAGTATGAAAGCAACATCAAAGTAAGGTTTTGGACAGAAACTTCCTTGGAGTTTTGAAGCCATTTTCCTCAAGTACTTCCATATCCAAATTTCAGGCTGATAAGCATGGTGTTTGCCCTTGTTCCTTGCATTCCTTTGCGACTGACTCTGTTGATCCTGGACACTCAAAACAGAAACTAGAATACCAGAATCAGTGCAAGACATGCCCTTGTTCAGATCAAAACCCAAACTTTCTTTTCCTAGATCATGCTGCAAACGTTTCACACCATCATGATGCCTATCAAAGTAAGTGTTGTACACAAAAATGGTGTCAAGGCACGTGATAGCAGAGTTCCCAAAGAACAATTTCAAAATGTGCCTAGCTTTCTCAGATTCAGAACACAACAGAGAATCATTTATAAAAGGCTCAGCTTGTTTATCAAAGAAAGTGTTGTAAACCAGAATGTTTTCAAGGCAAGAAATGCCATAGAACATCTTCAAAACGTGCTTAACTTGTTCAGATTCAGAATCAGTTAGCACATGTCTCACAGGTTTAGCATGACTTTCAAAGAATGTGTTGTACACTAATATATCATCAAAGCTCACAAGAATATCATTCTGCAAGCATAATCCTAAGACAAACCAAGATTTTTCAGTTTCAGGACATAAACTAGCAGGTTTCAAAACATAATCAGAAACAAACTCGGTTTCAGCCCTAAGTGATATCGGTTCCCGCAACTTCTTAGGTTTGTTCAGGGCATAAGCAGATGCAAATAAATCATCAGCGACCAGTTCATGCCTAGAAAAATTCAGATCAAAGCCATTATCTCTAAAGCAAGCAAATGAATCACAAGATTTTCTGAAACAGAAATCAGGTTGTTGCAAAACAAGCTTCAGTGACTTTTCATGATGATCAAAGCTTTTTCTATGTTCCATAAAATGAGAAAAACTCAAAACAAGGCTAGAACTGGACACGTTACCCCATTGAAAACGATTTTGATCAGAGAGTTTATCAGGTTCAAGTTTCTTAAAAGAGTGAATCATGTTATCAAAAACAGAGTTTGAAATGTTAAGTTGAGGCATCTATCTTGGGGTTGATTAGAAAGAAGAGAGAAGAAGGGTTTGGGTCGACCTTGTCCGTACAAGGCCGTACAAGGCCGTACAGGCCGTACAAGGTCGACCAAAAGCATTCGTCCAGTTTTTACCTTCGGGGTGAAACCAAAGTGACTCAAGGTGATTCTGCGGCAAGGTAAACTTATCCAACCGTTGGAAAGGAAGAAGCTCACCGCGTGGACAGGCTGGCACAAGGCTGGAAAGGATCAGCATCTTGTCAAAGATGCTGATGCCATTTACTTGGCCAGGAAGCCTCCTTTTCAAATAAGCGCGCCCCTGGTTAATCTGAGCCACACCTTTCCTTGCTTTACTTTCTGAAAACCCTTGTAGCTCTCTCTATATAAACGAACCCCTTGAGGATGAATAAATCATATAGTTCTCTCTAAACTTTCGAGTCTCATAATGTTCTTCATAGTCTTTCATTAATCTTCTTAGTTCTTAGTCTAAACCGAGTCTTTCTTTCATCAAATCTCTTTCTAGTCTTGTTCTTGTTACTTATTCGTCTAAGATCTTAAAAGATCTTATGAAACACAAAATTCTTTCACATTTTCCAGACCAAATCGTTTCACATCACTGGAACCAACAATATCAAACAAATCAGGCACAGAACTGATGATACAAAGTTCCTTACAGTGCTCTTGTGAGTCTGGGAACAAAGGAATAGAAGTTGTTTCTGGTTCAAAGCTGATCAGCTGCTCCAACACTTCACTTTGTACCAAAGTCGATTGTTCTGTTTCTGGTGAGTGTTCTTCTAATACCTGAGATACTGTAACAAGGCTACTCGGTTCCTCCG
Organism: Moricandia arvensis; assembly: GCA_905132765.1. Taxonomy (NCBI): domain Eukaryota; kingdom Viridiplantae; phylum Streptophyta; class Magnoliopsida; order Brassicales; family Brassicaceae; genus Moricandia; species Moricandia arvensis. The sequence goes on from CAJHQP010002576.1 coordinate 51,623, forward strand.
GTTCAAAACAAGTTAGTTCTTCACAGGTTTTATTGATAACAAGTTCAGATTGAGGAGAGAAAAGAGAACACTCAGGTTTTATCTCAGGTTCTTTACTCACCTTAGATGGCTCTCTTTTCAGCTCTTGGATAGCCTGCTCTTTCTTGCTACAACTTCTTGGACCATCAACCTTTGAGGAATGACGTGAGGTTGGTATCCTCTGCTGGTCTGTTTCAAAATCTTGAAGTACTTGTTGTGCAATTCTTTTGAAATCATCTTGAAACTGTTGGCTGTCCAAATAATCAAGTGCTGCTTGTTATTTCTGAGACTTCTTTATGGGATCACGACCATAGAAAGCTCTTGTCTTTTCTCTGGCATGTCTAGGAAGTTCTCTGCTCCTCCTAGTTAGTTTCTCTTGCCTCACTGGTCGTGCCTTTCCTTGCACAGAATCAGAATAGTTAAAAACCGATTTTTCTTTTCTTATCAAATTCTGTCTTTTTTCCAGCAAACTCTTTGTGGAAGAACTAAATTGATCATGATGTGTGCTCCTCCTGGTAAGCCTTTCATGTGATCTCCTAGATGGTATCCTTTCCTGCTCATAACCAGATTCATCAATAGCATAAGAATCTCTTTTTCTCATAGATTTTTCCCTTCTCTCCAAGGCTGCTTTTGTTGCAGAGTTGAACTGGTTATAATCTAATTCCTTTTCAGGACGTCTCCTTCTGCCATTGCTTCCTCCAGACATGGCTTCCTGTTAAGAAACTCAACAAGAAAATTAGCACAGTAACAAATAGCCAAAGCCTCACAATCTCTCAAGTGTTTCTCTCTTGAATTTTCCAGTGAGTTTTCTCTGTGAATCCAGTAGCTCAGCAACAAACAAAGATCAAACTTCAGGGAACAAACCCCAACCCCAAAAACAGAAGAAAGAGATAGACAGATTGCAAGATTTTTGTTTGCAAGAGGCTTTACCACCAGGGTTGGATTTCTCCTCAGCCAAGTTGGATTTCTCTTCAACTTTTCTATGGTTTTTTTTTTTTTTTGATTTTTTTTTCTTTTTTTTTTGATAATCTGGTTGGCCCTCTTGCAGATACAACAGATAGACAGAAAAAAGTGTTTGATAAAGAGAACAAAGATCAGATGATCAAAAATCCCAAAAACAGAAAGAATGTGGAAAGTCAGAATCAAACCAGAGATCAAGATCCTTCAAATCTTCTCTGATACCACTTGATGGACCCCTTAGGACGAGATCCTTTGTCCCTGATTCTTTTAAAGGTTGATCTGATGATTTGGATGATGGATGATGATGGATCTGATGGATAGAAGTTGAAATGGTTGATGAACTTCAGTGAGGATCTGTGGATTGATCAACACTTGTGTAGATGTGTCCTTGATCAAGAGAATGAACTCTGTTTTCGATCAAAGACAGGTTTTGCTTGCAGAGAATGAACTCTTTAGCAATCAGTGTTCAAAGATGAACAAAGGATTCACAGTTTCAGAAGTAGTTTTTGATAAAAAAGGTGAATGAGTATTATTCTGGTTGTGCATCCTCTTATATAGGACTTACAAGTTGTAGAAATGAAAAGACAAAGTATAGAAATTAAGAAATTTAGAAACTATGAATGTAGACTTGACTTTGGACCAGAATAAGTGTATCTGTTGAATGACTCTTGGCATGCCACGAACAAGACTTCTTGCTTACTCCCTCTTGGTATTCTTGTTGAGAATAGGCTTGAAATGGACTGGACAAAGGGCTGGTCGAATTTGACTTGAAACAAACCCAATATGAATTTGTTATGAACTTCCCATGGGCCGCAACACTTCTTCTTGGGCCACTTGATCCAAAACAGCTTCAGATGGGTTCTTGGACTTGAATTTCGTGTCTGGTCCATCAGCAAGTGATAATGGATCTTTAACTTGGTTTTGAACTTCTTTTGGGCTGAGAAAGGCAGATCAGAATCAGCAACAAGTTTGGGCCAAGCAGCCTCTCTTCCAGCTCCTGGATCAGTGTCACTCTCACTCATCTCCTTTCCAGCTCCTGGTTCTGTGTCACTCTCATCCAGCTCGTCCAGCGCTAAGTCACTTAACTCATCCAGCTGGTTCAGCTCATCCTTAGTTACTTCAGCTGGTTTCAGCTCGTCCAAGGTTACATAGCTGATCAGGGTTGCATCAACAGATCCGGATGAGTTGAATGAGAGGCGTGAGCAAGACAAGGTCTTTGGACTCTTGCTCACACTCAACACTACCTACAATGATCTGATCAAACACATCCTTAGATCCGAGAAGCTCCCCACTCTTGAAGAAATGTGTGCTCAAATCCAGAAGGAACAAGGGTAAATCCAGAAGGAACAAGGGTCCTTGGGGCTATTTGGAGGAATTGGGGAGCTCACTCTTGCCAACCAAGCCGAGGTGCCTCAAGCTAACCGAGTTCATAAGTATGAAGATAGGAGGGGTCCTCGGAACTTTGAAGACAGGAGGTTCATTGGGAACTGTGATCATTGCAAAAGGCATGGTCATAAGAAGAGTCAATGCTGGATACTCCATCCCCACCTCAAGCCGGCCAAGTTGATGAAGGAGACGGAAGGAAGAGCTAATGTGACCTATGGAACAGGTGATCAAACGGGTGCTGGAACTTCAACCAAGGGAAATGAGACAGAAGGTCGTGAAGGAGGTGAGAGCAAGGCCCTGGTGACCTACACTGCCCACTAGCCACGTCTCAATGAGCATGAGTTCATCCGCCGGTCTGAGATGGATGCTCTCATCAAAATGCTCAAGGATAATGGTAACACTCTTGGTAATGTCAAAGGGTATTCATTTGGCGCATATAGGATTGCTAGTATTGTTGAACAACCGGATAGCTTTCAGACTGATTCTAGGATGATTGGTCATTCTCATACTGCTCATAACATGTCTAAACCATTGATAGTAGATTCTGGTGCATCTCATCATATGATTAGTGATACTAGTTTTATTAGAGATATAGACCTGGCTAATGGACATGTAATGATAGCAAATGGAGATAGGATACCAATAAGAGGTGTAGGCAAGCTGAAACTGTTTAACAAAGAATATAGAGCCTTTTATATGCCTGAGTTTACTTCAAATTTACTCTCTGTCAAGAAGTGCACCACTGATATGCATTGCAATGTTATATTCAGTCCTAATGATGTCAGGTTTCAGGATATTGAGAGCAGCCGATTGATTGGGCAAGGAGTAACCAAAGGAGATCTTTATATGATTGAAGAGCTTAGTTATGTGCCTGATCATAGATGCTCGTTTACTTCTGTTTCTGCTCCTGTTTTGAATAAGAATGCTTTGTGGCATGCTAGACTAGGACACCCTCATGTTAGAGCTTTAAACTTAATGGTTCCAGGTGTTTTGTTTGAGAATAATGATTGTGAAGCTTGTATTTAGGGCAAGCATTGTAAGACTGTGTTTCATAAATCATCAACCATCTATGATCTGATTCACTCTGATGTTTGGACTGCACCTTGCTTATCTAGAAAGAATCACAAGTATTTTGTAACATTCATCGATGAGAAGTCTAAATACACCTGGATAACCTTGATTCCATCTAAATATAGGGTGCTTGATGCATTTAGAAATTTTCAAAACTATGTGACTAACCAGTTTAATGCCAAGTTGAAATTTTTTAGATCAGATAATGGAGAGGAGTACACTAGCCAAGCATTCAAGCAACACCTATCTCAACATGGCATTCTTCATCAGACATGTTGCCCTTACACACCTCAACAAAATGGTGTGGCCGAGAGAAAGAACAGACACCTCATGGAGGTGGCGAGGTCGATGATGTTCCAGGCCAATGTACCAAAGAAGTTCTGGAGTGATGCAGTGTCTACAGCCTGCTACTTGATCAACAGAACACCAACCCGGATCCTTGAAGAAAAGTCCCCATTGAGGTCTTAAACAGGTATAGACCAACCTTGGATCATCTTAGAGTCTTTGGCTGTCTATGATTTGTGTTAAGACCAGGGGAGTTGAGGAACAAACTAGATGCAAAGAGTACCAAGGGAATGTTCATAGGGTATTCACAAACTTAAAAGGGGTTCAAATGCTATGATCCGGTTACAAGGAGGGTGCTGTTGTCAAGGGAAGTAAAGTTTGTTGAAGAAAGAGGGTATTATGAAGAGAAGAATCAAGCAGAACTGAAAGACCTTGCATCAGATAAGGCGGCCAACCTAAGGATAATACTGGAGGGTCTTGGGATTAATCTGTCTCAAGAGCGCAGGAATAGAGGAGGATAACCTCAAGGTCCCCCCAATACAAATGAAGAAGATCAGGTTCCCCACTTCGACCATGAGGGGGGGGGAAATGTATTGAAATAAATAAAGGTATGACCAGAACAAGAAGATGGTTGATGATCCAAGGATAAGTTCATCAAGAGAAGCCAATCTGGTTCTGTTTGTACAGACTTGGATCACAAGCAATCTACTATGACCTAACATGCCTTGGGAGGCAAGGTACTGATGGGAACACGAGCTGAGGGTCTCCAGAAGCTAAGGAAACCGTTGGTAGAGGGTTTGACCAAATTCAAATTCAAATATGGAAGAAAGTCACATGTTAAGCTTAAGGGGAGAGCTGTTGCTGGCCTGTCACTTTCACTCATCAGACCTGGTCACTATCTCTCTCCTGTCCCTTTCTCCTCCTCTGGACGTGCTTCCCCTTGGCTGTATCCCCTTTGGCCTCTTCTCATCCCTACAGAATTATTTGTTTATATTTTCTTGTTATAGTAATTGTTTATTGTAAGTGATTGTCTATTTAAAGACCTTCAGCCTCTCTTGTAACACTTATCAGAATCAATAGACAAGTTTCTCTCTCTCTCTAAGCTCGTGTCTCTCTCTCTCTTGCTTGTGTCTAAACAATATTCACAATGTAAGGAGTTAAGCATTAGGGTTTAGAGGCTGCCTTAACTCCATCTCTCTTAAGGCAGCCTAATACTTGGTAAACTCACTCTAAACTCTTCTTTATATTCTCTTAATCTATAGATTACAGATTCTAAAATCCTCTTCGTCTTAAGTACAAAAACTCTAAGTGTTGTGTTACTTCTCAAGGAGTAGATTCATACTAGAGAGTTTCTGCTTCACAAAACCAGTTTACTGTCTAGGATTCTTGGTTATATAGTAAGTTGTGTATGAGGATTCAATCACAAGTTGGTTTTCTCTTCCCTTAAATGGTGAGTTCCTGTTGTATGGTTGAAGAGGATTCAGTTACAAGTTAACTGAATACTCTCTTGACATGAGACAAACACTCATGAATTCCAACATGGTAGCAGAGCTTTGTTGCTCTTCTTTGGGATTAAACTCACCTCTTTTATCTCTGTTTTGTTTAAACAAATCCTTTCTCTCCCACTCTGATATTGTGTTAGCTTGGTCAGTACTTGTTAGTATCTTGAATCAAGCTTGAGGAAGAGAAAGATTTCGAAAATGCTTCACCATTCTGATTTATCCATTGGATAATAGCTTTCTCTTATTGGAGCATCTCTTTGACCAGTGGACAAACTGTTTTGATCCATTGGATTCATTGTTTTCTAAGCCACAGAAAACACTTCTTCATGTGTTATTCTGTTGGTTCTTTTGTTGCAAGCCCTGGAAAACATCAGTTCATGAGTTATTCCAGTGGCACATGTCTAAGATCAGTGAGCAAATTAATTGTTCAAGGGTCCATTATGTTTCAGCTAATAAAGCACCAAACTCTTGATGAGTATTGGATGCTCCTTGCTGTTTATGCTTCCGCAAAACTCAAGAAAACAGAGCAAAACTCTGTCCATTAGAACTCTTGAGAAAATTCTCTTTTTCTATTCTCTATTCTCTCATTCTCTAATTCTCCAGGTTACTTATTCTCCATCATTCTCCCATTCTCTGGCTACTAATACTCTGGTTACATCATCCTCTACTCTCTACTTATTCTGTGGTTACTTATACTCTCTGGTTAATTAAATCTCTATTCTCACAATCTTGTTTAGAATCTGCCTAAGGTTGTTAAATTGTCTTGAAGTTATGCTGTTTTGAAAGAATAGTCTTGCTTCTGTTCTTAGGGGAATTGATTGTGTTGTGGCCTGAATGCTTAGTCTTGTTGATTAGGATTCAGAGAGTGTTGCTAGGATAGAATCATGAAGATATCTGTCCATTACTTTTTTTTTGAAATGTGTTTTAAAGATCAGACTTGGTGAAATCCCATGATCTGATCTCTTGTTGTCTATTGATGCTTGTCTTATGTTTGTTGACAGGCTGCCCATGTTGATCAGAGCCTACACTTGATGTATATTCCTAACAATGGAGATTACCCACTGCCCATCAACACTTTGGACACTGATTGTGTCCATTAACTCCCGAGATGGTTGAGAGGATGAATAGGGCAGTGGAGAGATTGCTCAGAAGTTACTTACCTGATGCCAAGAGGGTGGACAGGAAGTAAACTCAAGAGAAAATGCCACAATTCAAGCCAAGAGGGCTGTGGTCTCAAGGCATTGGTGATCATCACTGGCTCTCATCTTCCAAGTTTTACCACATACTCTCATTCTAAGGTCAAGCTTGAGGAGGGGTATTAAAATGAGAAGCCAATGTCCATTCTTCAGAAACTTATGCAAGGGAAGTACCTAAATCTATACTCATTCTTATGATTGATAGGTTTCTCCCTTGAGAATTGGTGCATGTGTTTGTGCATTGTTTGAATCAGGTACCTATTGAGCTCATGAACAAGGTAGACTTGGACTCAACCCATGATGAAGGCAAGAAGCCAAAAGAAAGGGGGAGACAAACTCTAACCACAAGAAGAAGCTCAAAGGTGTGATGAGTGTGAAGCAAGGAAGGCATTAGTGTCTACTTGCCATTGAAGAAAGGCCATAATCCAGAGTCTAAGGAGTCCATGAAAATAATCTTAAGCTCCTTAGGCTCACTGGCCAATCCCTAGGCTGAAGGTAGTTGCACTCTTTTTCCCTAAGTGATGGTTTTATCCTTAAAGGTTTTCCACACTTAGGTTTTTAATGAGGCAAGTGCTCTCAGTTCCAAGCTTTTCCAAGGATCTCCTATGGTCAAGCTTGAGGGGAAGTATTGAAATAAATAAAGGTATGACCAGAAGAAGAAGATGGTTGATGATCCAAGGATAAGTTCATCAAGAGAAGCCAATCTGGTTCTGTTTGTACAGACTTGGATCACAAGCAATCTACTATGACCTAACTTGCCTTGGTAGGCAAGGTACTGATGGGAACACGAGCTGAGGGTCTCCAGAAGCTAAGGAAACCGTTGGTAGAGGGTTTGACCAGATTCAAATTCAAATATGGAAGAAAGTCACATGTTAAGCTTGAGGGGAGAGCTGTTGCTGGCCTGTCACTTTCACTCATCAGACCTGGTCACTATCTCTCTCCTGTCCCTTTCTCCTCCTCTGGACGTGCCTCCCCTTGGCTGTATCCCCTTTGGCCTCTTCTCATCTCTACAGAATTATTTGTTTATATTTCCTTGTTATAGTAATTGTTTATTGTAAGTGATTGTCTATTTAAAGACCTTCACCCTCTCTTGTAACACTTATCAGAATCAATAGACAAGTTTCTCTCTCTCTAAGCTCGTGTCTCTCTCTCTCTTGCTTGTGTCTAAACAATATTCACAATGTAAGGAGTTAAGCATTAGGGTTTAGAGGCTGCCTTAACTCTATCTCTCTTAAGGCAGCCTAATACTTGGTAAACTCACTCTAAACTCTTCTTTATATTCTCTTAATCTATAGATTACTGATTCTAAAATCCTCTTCATCTTAAGTACACAAACTCTAAGTGTTGTGTTACTTCTCAAGGATTAGATTCATACTAGAGAGTTTCTGCTTCACAAAACCAGTTTACTGTCTAGGATTCTTGGTTATATAGTAAGTTGTGTATGAGGATTCAATCACAAGTTGGTTTTCTCTTCCCTTAAATGGTGAGTTCCTGTTGTATGGTTGAAGGGGATTCAGTTACAAGTTAACTGAATACTCTCAAGAAGAAGGAGAACAATCAGGTTCTCATGATCAAAGTGGGGAGCAACAAGAGCATGAAGAAGGACAAGGGTCAGTGAATGATGAAGAAGGACATGATCAAGAACCGGCAGTTGAACAACAAGAGCAACAACTGAGAAGAAGCACTAGGATCAGAAACCCTCCAACCAATTGGGTTAACACAAGAGTTTACTACAATGCTCAAGCAGTGGAACATCCTTCTCGAGTCTCATGCTCTCTTGCTCACTACCCTGAAGATCATTGTGTGCTGATGGTCAACCTAGATCAGAGCTACATTCCAAAATCTTATGATCAAGCTATGAAGGATAAAGAATGGAAGGAGTCAGTTGGTGCTGAAGCAAATGCCATGATCAAAAATGATACATGGTATGAAAGTGAACTTCCAAGAGGGAAGAAGGCAGTATCAAGTAGGTGGATCTTCACCATCAAGTATCTTTCAAACGGGAAGATAGACAGGAAGAAGACCAGACTTGTTGCAAGGGGTTTCACTCAAACATATGGTGAAGACTACTTAGACACCTTTGCTCCGGTTGCAAAGCTTCATACCATCAGAATAGTATTGTCAGTTGCGGTTAATCTAAAATGGGGTCTATGGCAAATGGATGTGAAGAATGCTTTTCTTCAAGGGGAACTTGAAGATGAGGTTTATATGTATCCACAACCGGGTCTTGAACACTTGGTGAAAGAAAGGAATGTCCTGAGGCTGAAGAAGGCTATATATGGTCTCAAGCAATCACCAAGAGCCTGGTACAACAAACTGAGTACCACCTCGAATGGGAGAGGCTTCAAGAGATCCGAACTCGACCATACCCTCTTCACTCTCACATCTCCCTCAGGTATCATTGTCCTTCTAGTATATGTTGATGATATCATCATTACTGGAAGTGACAAGGAAGGTATACAAGCTACTAAAGAATACTTGAAATCTGTGTTTGAAATTAAAGATTTGGGAGAGATGAAATACTTTCTTGGAATAGAGTTGGGTAGATCCAAGGAAGGTTTATTTCTATCCCAAAGAAAGTATACACTTGATCTTTTGAAAGATGCAGGTATACCAGAAGGGAAAACATCCAAGACACCCTTGGAAGAAGGATATAAAGTACCACGAGGGGGAGATAGAAGACAGTCCACTTTTTCAAGATGCTAAGCTTTCTAGAAAGCTTGTTGGTAAGTTAATCTATTTGTAAATCACAAGACCTGATATATGCTATGCTGTGAATCAGGTTAGCCAACACATGCAAGGACCTAAGGAGCATCACTGGAACATGGTGAACCGGCTACTCATGTACCTAAATGGAACATCAAGTCAAGGAGTTTGGATGGGGTGCAATGAGAGCACAGAAGTGGTTGGATATTGTGATGCAGATTGGGCCCGGGATATGATGGATAGGAAGTCGACCACTGGTTATTGCACTTTCATTGGTGGAAACCTTGTTAACTGGAAGAGTAAGAAGCAAAAGGTGGTGTCCTGTTCCAGTGCTGAAGCAAGTATAGAGCCATGTTGAAGCTCACCAATGAGTTGATTTGGATCAAGGGTATACTGAAGCACTTGGGGATTGATCAAGGCCCACCCATGACCATGCACTGTGACAACCAAGCAGCTATACACATTGCCTCCAACTCAGTTTTCCACGAGAGGACTAAGCATATTGATGTTGATTGCCATAAGGTGAGGCAAATGATAGTATCCGGAGACATCTTGCCGTGCTACACCCAGAGTGAAGATCAGCTAGCTGATGTGTTTACTAAAGCAGCTAGGCAAAAGACCATTGAGTCCATCAACACTCGTCTTGGACTCATGGATCTTACCAGAAAGAACTGATCCCCTCGCCATGGGGTCCTTACTCTTTTCCTTGTTGAGGTTTTATCCCTAAGGAGGGTTTTCTTTGGCAAGGTTTTTAATGAGGAAGATCTCATGGCATTCCAAGCTTGACTTGTTCCACATGGTCAAGCTTGAGGGGGAGTGTTGAACAGAGGTTAGAATATGATAGAGGAAGGCTTATGAAGAGGAGAGGAAATGGTTTGGAGATGTACGTACATGTCCGTACAACTAGGCCGTACAGGCCGTACAACTTGGCCGTACAAAGTGGGCGATGAAGTTTACCGCAGACGAGAAAAGTTACCCGGGTAAAAGTAACTCGACCCAGAGTTACTTTTACTAGTTACCAAGTGAATCAAGCTTGACTGAGGCGCGCGTTTGACAAGCTGGCTCGTGCTGGTAGAGCATCTGGTGAAGATGCCAAAGGAATCTCGCGTGTGAAGCTCTCCAGCCACAAGTTTGAATTAGGCGCGCCTAGACCAGTTGACTACACATGCTTGGTGAGAAAGCAAATCCTAAACCTTATCTTTTATCCGTTGTAAACCCTTGCTTCCTCTTCTATATATTTGTAACCTCTGATCATTAATCAATAACACGAAAACTTTCAGTCTCCTCTCTTAGTCTCTCAAAATGGTTTCTAGTCTCTCTCGTCGAGTCTCTTCTCCTTTAGTCTAAATCTCTCTCTCAGTCTCTTATTCTCGTCCTAATCTCTCAATCTCTATCAAACTTTCATGGTATCAGAGCCTGGTTCACTCGAATCTGGGTTCATTTGATTTGTTCTTGCTCAAATTCTCAACCTTTCCGTTCATAAAGTTAAAGGTTCAATCTTTTTGATTCAAAATGGAGAACATGAAGACTACTGTCATTCCGGTTACTCTCAAAGGTGGAAACTACCTTCTTTGGTCTCGTGTGGTGAAGGCAGCCGTGGGAAGTAAGGGCCTTTGAAACCATGTTCTTGAAAACAAAGCTCCAAAGCTCATTACTCATGAAGGTGACAAAGAAGTGATGGTTTGTGATGAACTTAAGTGGATCGAGGAGGATAATATAGTGATGTCCATCCTCCAGAGCTCTCTGGATCCGTTGATCTTGGAGGCCTACAGCTACTGTGAGAAGGCTAAAGATCTATGGGATACTCTCCAAAGGTGTATGGGAACTCTGAGAAAAGAGATGAATAGGTAGAGTAAACCGAAAGAAGCTCCTGGTTCTGTTTGAACCAGAGAGAAGGAAAGAGTAAGTGATGAAGAGTGAATGCAGGTGATGAAGTATAAGTGAAGACTATGAAGAGAATATGAGAGAATATAAGATTATGAGTAACTTAGGTAACCAGAGAGTAGAGAGGAGGAGAATTTCTTGTGTATGAGAGAGAGAGAGAGAGAGAGAGAGAGAGAGAAAGTAACCAAGAATATGAAGAGAGAAGAAATTTCTCCTTGAACAAATCAGTTACATGAGAGGCCTTTAAATAGGCAGTATGCACATAATAAATTAATCTAAATCTAGACAAACATAAACAAATGATTTTCTGGGAAGTAGAAGTGTCCAAGAGGGTAAGGAAAAGGGGAGGCTCGTCCAGCTGAGGAGAAAGGGACAGGAGAGAGAGATTGACCAGGTATGATGAGTGAAAGTGATAGGCCAGCAACAGCTCTCTCCTTAAGCTTAACATGTGAATTTCTTCCATATTTGAATTTGAATCTGGTCAAACCCTCTACCAACGGTTTCCTTAGCTTCTGGAGACCCTCAGATCGTGTTCCCATCAGTACCTTGCCTCCCAAGGCAAGTTAGGTCATAGTAGATTGCTTGTGATCCAAGTCTGTACAGACAGCCTTCTTTCTCTCAAGTAATCAGACTCTTCTCTTCTTCGTATCTCTTTATTTCATTCCAATATTCTTCTCTTGATTTTATTTGTGCAGGTCATCTTGATCACACTCAGCCATGCTTCTTCCTTGTCCATTTAACAATAACTTGGTTCACAAGTCTGTATGAACCAGTCTCAACTTGAAGTATCCAGATCACTTCTTCTTGTTGTCTTCTTTATTCCTCTTCATCCATACTTGGATCATGAGCCAGCTTCTTCTTGTGGACATTCCCTTCTTCATTTCAACACTCCCCCTCAAGCTTGACCATAGGAGATCCTTGGGCAAGCTTGGAACTGAGAGTACTTGCCTCATTAAAAATCTAAGGGTGGAAAACCTCATGGGATAAAACCAACACTTAGGGAAAAAGAGTACATGCATCTCAGCCTAGGGATTGACCAGTGGGTTTATGAGCCTTATGATCAAGTTTAGGGACTCATAAACCCTGGACCATGGCCCTTTTCAGTTGCAAGTCAGGCGCTCCTTGCTTCAGACTCAGTTTAGACGCCACTTGCTTCAGATTCAACCAGATTCAATCAGCCTTTGAGCTGCTTCTTATGACCAGAACTTGTCTCCCCCTTTCTTCTGAATTGAACACTCCATTTAAAGGTTATCTCCAAGCCTGCCTTTGCTCATGAGCTCAATAGGTACGTTGTATAAGTTTTTGGAATTCTAGTGAGGGTGCTGAACGCTTGAATCCCTCACGCCACTTGCTTTTCAACCAGCCTGTGCATTGTCACTCTTGAAGATTTCAACATGTTGGGGGACTTTGCAACTCCATGATCTGCCACCATCATGTGATTGCTCAGCCAAGAATGTCCCTAGTTGAATACTCCTCGTGTCCTTCCATATAGCTGGCCAGATTGTAAATCATCATTTGCAGGCTTCCTTAAGCTTCATCAACCAGGTACAAGCATACATGCTATGGGATGATTCATAGCTTCCCAACTGAAGGTAACTGTTCTAACTCCATGTAGAAGCTGATCCATAGCTTTCCAACCAGAAGGTAACTGTTCTAACTCCCAAGCCTTGGGCTGATTCATAGCATTCCAACCAGCTTGCCTCTCCACCTCATCTTCTTGCCAAGTAGTCTCTGATGGCCATCTGTTCTAACACCAAGTTGTTGCTGTCCTCGCTGACGTTTCTTTGATTCGGCTGATGAGAAATCTTGAAAGGGTGAATTCCACCACTTGCATACTCTCACTTCTGATCTGAAGTGAGGAAATGGAAGACTATGCTCATCATTACCCCTCCTCAAGCTTGATCCAGAGAAAATAAGCGAAGGACCAATCTTGGAAGTGAGGAACATTGAGTTTTGAAACCAGGAGCGCATCACCCCTACAGCTGGGCTTAAGTCAACCGGTTCTCCACACACAAGTGATCTTTCCATGGTCAGGAATTGTGAGAATAGACAGATTCTGGTGTGTGAGTGATGTAGAAACAGAGTGTGGTCGAAATTATAGAGAAGAGACTGATGAGAGTAAAGGAGAATCAAGGAGAATGCTGCTGGAGAACTAAGAGATTAAGAGAGTATTAGTGAGTATCTGAGAGAGATTAAGTGAGAGTGAGAATCACAGAGAGTATGGACGAGATTAAGAGAGTAAAGAGTGTGGGGAGAGTGAAGTAACAAGAGAATATTTAAGAGAGAGAGAACTCCCCTCTGCCTTAGAGGTTTCACAATACACATGGGGTGGCTATATAGCCAGATTACAAATTGCAAGAGAATAAATAAATATTAAAGTACAAATCTACTAAACAAATATTCTTGTAGGGTTTCTGATGAAGCCAGGAGGATGAAGCAAGGTGAATCTCAACCAGAGGGAGTAGATAGTGACAGGAGAGAGATGGGCACAGTCTGGTTGAGTGAAAGTGACAGGTCCAAACTGCTTTCTTCTTAGGCAGAACATGTGACTTTTATTCTTAATTAAATCTCCACTTGCCTCAGCTCTCTTCAACGGTCTGATGCTCCATTTAAACTTCAAATATGCTTCAGAATATTAATCTGGACGAGTTCCCACCTTCCTTGCCTTCCAAGTCACTCTAGGTTAAGTTTGGTTACTTGGAAGCCAAGACTGTACGGACTGCCTTGTGTAGCAAGGTTGTACAGACCAAACTCTTTTCAGGTATCTATTCTTCTCTTTGTTTTCTTTATCTCTCAGATCAATGGACCACACTCAGCCATGCTTCTTTCTTCTCCATTCTAATAATGACTTCGTTCACAAGACTGTATGAACCAGTCTCAACTTGGAGTATCCGGATCACTCCTTCTTCTTCTTCTTGTTTCTTTATTTCTTTGGATCATGAACCAGCTTCTTCTTCTGGTCATTCTCTTCTCTATCTCAACAGTCCCCCTCAAGCTTGACCATAGGATATCCTTGGACAAGCTTGGAACCTTGAAGAAATCCCTCATTAAAACCTTAGTATGCAAAACCCAATGGGACAAAAACATACTAAGGAAAAAGAGTAGAAATCCCCAAGGCCTAGGGATTGGCCAGTGAGCCTTTGTGCCTTAGACCAGTGTGGTTAGACACAAAGAGCTCTGGATCACGGCCCTTTCTTGTGCTGCAAGGGTGAACTCCACCCCTTGCACACATCAACAACCCGGAACTCATCTCTTGGCCGGTTTGGTATCTCCCCTATATTCTGACTACTCGCCATTCTGATGGGGTTAAGGACCTCCAGCTTCTACTCCAGAGAGCTCCAACAATGTTAATTATGATGGGGAGTGAACTCCACTTGAATCCCCCACTTGGTAGACCAATTTGGATCATGAACTCCATCACCCGCAACTGATCTCTAGACAGCAGAACGCCTGCAACTTGTAACTGGTGTAACTTCCAAACCGTAACTCATTTTAGACTGATTACAATTCGCCGCGTGCCCTTGATGAGTGTAGAATGTAGGGAAATTAGTTTCATGGTCATATTCTTCATGGTTAGGAAGTTATTCTCCTTTTACTGAGACATGCCAGTGTGAACTCCATCACTAGCATTCTTCTTCTTCTTCTTTGATCTGAGTGAACTCCACTTCTGATCTTCTGGTGAGGCTATGGACGTCTTGAACCTCAGAATACTCACCAATACCCCTCCTCAAGCTTGATCCAGAGAGTATAGGTGATGGACCAAGCTTGAAAGGTGAGCAAAGATGAGTATTGGACCAGGAGCTCAACACCTAACCAGGCTGCGCTTCTTCAACCGATCCACCTTTGGTTTCTGCTCCAATGCCTTACACCACACTTCTTCTTGCGTTTCTCATGAACCAGAATCTCAACACCTAACCAGGCTGAGCTTCTTCAACTGGTTTCACACACAAAACATCTCTCCATGGTCAGGAATATACAGACTCTGTAGCCTCTGAACTCATGGGCCTTTTTCTCCATGGACAGGAATATGCATCTTGTGCAGGCTCTGAACAACATGGGCAAAGTCTTCTTCTTTGTCTTGATTTGATGATGGACAGAGACAACACTTGTGTACCTGAAACATCACTCAAACTCCAGCAAGAATCAGACCACACACACTAGGATCAGACCTTGGTAACTTACCAATCCTGATCCCAATGCTTTAAGAAAAATGCAATGGACAGAATCTAAACAACTCATTCAGTTCAAATCCATGCAACCAATTCACTAAATGCTCAGGTATGATAACTCATCAATTACAAGGCATCTAGGCTCAATTTATCACACATATGACAATAGCAGAATGCAATGACAGTAGCATAGACTAGACAACTCATCTAATCAAGCTACACAACTATGAATGCAACACATGGCCAGAAAACTCTCCTAGACCTTTAACAATGCAACAAGACAGACACTGAGACTAAGCAACTCACTTAGGCCAGAGACAACAAAAATAATTATTCTAGGACAGAAACTAGACATTACCATGCTAGCAAACTTAATCACTCCTACAACAATACACACACAACTCTTTAGTATCATGGGACAGAAACTAGGTGCAATAACTCTAGTACCATTAAACTGTCCCAAAAATACTAAACACATACACAACACAATCAGAAATAATTTAAGCAATTAAACAGGATCTTATTAGAGTTTAGGATTTTAACTTACAACCAAGGAACCTGAGCTAGTTCCTTGAACCTCCATGGCTGTGAATCACTTGAATTTGAAGGGCTTGTGGTGTGGATTGACTGTCCAATACCTCCTCTTCTTGATTCTCTCCTTCTGGTCAAGGAGACACTTCAAACCCCTCCTGTTCTCTTGCTGGTCGTGGGTTTTGTTGCTCAGAAACAGAGCTTCAGCATGGCTGGCCAGAGAATGATTAGAACAGCTTAGCTTTAATGCTTCTTTAGTGACCTTTCTCCAAGAATGGTTTCTTCCATGGATTATCTTTAGCATGGACCAGATGAGGTGGTTTGGCTTCTTCTTTGGACTCCTTGAATCTACTGAAGTCGCCATTTCCTTTGAGCTCTCCATCTTAGAGAATTTGGACCAGTGGACAATAGAATGTACCAACTGGTTTTGCAAGAAACAGAGCTTGAAACTGAAACTTTGATGAAGCTTGCTGGACTGAGCTGAAGCTTTCTTGAGTTACAGAGACTTGTATACTGTCCTATCTTGAGTTCTGGAGAGATTCTTCCCTCTTGGAAGATCTTTTGACCAGTGGATAAAGAGATGTAGCAGAAACTGTTTTTGAGACAGTTTTGAGAAGATGATGATTTGCGGAAGCTATGAAGATTTCAGGAGCTTGGAAGCTCTGATACCATGTGGGAATAGACAGATTCTGGTGTGTGAGTGATGTAGAAACAGAGTGTGGTCGAAATTATAGAGAAGAGACTGATGAGAGTAAAGGAGAATCAAGGAGAATGCTGCTGGAGAACTAAGAGATTAAGAGAGTATTAGTGAGTATCTGAGAGAGATTAAGTGAGAGTGAGAATCACAGAGAGTATGGACGAGATTAAGAGAGTAAAGAGTGTGGGGAGAGTGAAGTACCAAGAGAATAATGAAGAGAGAGAGAACTCCCCTCTGCCTTAGAGGTTTCACGATACACATGGGGTGGCTATATAGCCAGATTACAAATTGCAAGAGAATAAATAAATATTAAAGTACAAATCTACTAAACAAATATTCTTGTAGGGTTTCTGATGAAGCCAGGAGGATGAAGCCAAGGTGAATCTCGACCAGAGGGAGTAGATAGTGACAGGAGAGAGATGGGCACAGTCTGGTTGAGTGAAAGTGACAGGTCCAAACTGCTTTCTTCTTAGGCAGAACATGTGACTTTTATTCTTAATTAAATCTCCACTTGCCTCAGCTCTCTTCAACGGTCTGATGCTCCATTTAAACTTCAAATATGCTTCAGAATATTAATCTGGACGAGTTCCCACCTTCCTTGCCTTCCAAGTCACTCTAGGTTAAGTTTGGTTACTTGGAAGCCAAGACTGTACGGACTGCCTTGTGTAGCAAGGTTGTACAAACCCAACTCTTTTCAGGTATCTATTCTTCTCTTTGTTTTCTTTATCTCTCAGATCAATGGACCACACTCAGCCATGCTTCTTTCTTCTCCATTCTAATAATGACTTCGTTCACAAGACTGTATGAACCAGTCTCAACTTGGAGTATCCGGATCACTCCTTCTTCTTCTTCTTGTTTCTTTATTTCTTTGGATCATGAACCAGCTTCTTCTTCTGGTCATTCTCTTCTCTATCTCAACAGGAATATACTGACTCTGTAGACTCTGAACTCATGGGCAAAGTCTTCTTCTTTGTCTTGATTTGATGATGGACAGAGACAACACTTGTGTACCTGAAACATCACTCAAACTCCAGCACGAATCAGACCACACACACTACGATCAGACCTTGGTAACTCACCATTCCTGATCCCAATGCTTTAAGAAAATGCAATGGACAGAATCTAAACAACTCATTTAGTTCAAATCCATGCAACCAATTCACTAAATGCTCAGGTATGATAACTCATCAGTTACAAGACATCTAGGCTCATTTTATCACACATATGACAGTAGCAGAATGCAATGACAATTTATGACAGTAGCATACACTAGACAACTGATCTAATCAAGCTACACAACTATGAATGCAACACATGACCAGGAAACTCTCTTAGGCCTCTAGCAATGCAACAAGACACACAACAGGCTCTAAGAAACTCGCCTATACCATACAGCACAGAAACAAATGAGCTAAGACAAGAACAAGACAAAACAATGCTAGAAATCTCCTAGAACAGTACACATGCATCAAGCAACAATTTTAAACAATAGCTATATGAATGCACAAGATTCAATTCAAGACAGCATGAGATAACAAGCAACTAAATGCACATTACACAAGCTAATGGTTACTGGTTTCATCAAAACCATAGGGACCAGTGGCTTAGACCAACTTCTAAATGCATACCAGTCCACTATGATGGACTAACCAGACCATTAGCACAAGATAACAATGAAATGGATTGAACCAGATGCTATATGATCATGCTAGCAAGCTTACTAACTCCTAGAACAATGCATACACAATGTTTAAGTCTCATGGGACAGAAACTAGGTTCAACAACTCTAGTAACATTGAACTGTCCCTAAGATACTAACAATACATTCAACACAACCAGAAACAATTTAAGATAATTAAGCAAGTTCTTATTAGAGTTAAGGAGGTTAACTTACAACCAAGGAACCTGAGCTAGTTCCTTAAACCTCCATGGCTGTGAATCACTTGAATTTGAAGGGCTTGTGGTGTGGATTGACTGTCCAACACCTCCTTTTCTTGATTCTCTCCTTCTGGTCAAGGAGACAATTCAAACCCCTCCTGTCCTCTTGCTGGTCGTGGGTTTTGTTTGTCAGAAACAGAGCTTCAGCATGGCTGGCCAGAAAATGATTAGAACAGCTTAGCTTTAATGCTTCTTTAGTGAACCTTCTCCAAGAATGGTTTCTTCCATGGATTATCTTCAGCATTTTGGACCAGATTTGGTGGTTTGGCTTCTTCTTTGGACTCCTTAAAGCTACTGAAGTCTCCATTTCCTTTGAGGTCTCCATCTTAGAGAGTTTGGACCAGTGGACAATAGAATGTACCAACTGGTTTTGCAGGAAACAGAATTTGAAACTGAACCCTTGATGAAGCTTGCTGGACTGAGCTGAAGCTTTTTGAGTTCCAGAGACTTGTATACTGTCCTATCTTGAGTTCTGGCGAGATTCATTCCTCTTGGAAGACCTTTGGACCAGTGGATAAAGAGATGTAGCAGAACCTGTTTTGGAGACAGTTTTGAGAAGATGATGATTTGCGGAAGCTATGAAGGTTTCAGGAGCTTGGAAGCTCTGATACCATCTGAGAAAAGAAGATGAATAGGTAGAGTAAACTGAAAGAAGCTCAGGTTCTGTTTGAACCAGAGAGAAGGAAAGAGTAAGTGATGAAGAGTGAATGCATGTGATGAAGTATAAGTGAAGACTATGAAGAGAATATGAGAGAATATAAGATTATGAGTAACTTAGGTAACCAGAGAGTAGAGAGGAGGAGAATTTCTTGTGTATGAGAGAGAGAGAGAGAGAGAGAGAGAGAGAGAGAAAGTAACCAAGAATATGAAGAGAGAAGAAATTTCTCCTTGAACAAATTAGTTACATGAGAGGCCTTTAAATAGGCAGTATGCACATAATAAATTAATCTAAATCTAGACAAACATAAACAAATGATTTTCTGGGAAGTAGAAGTGTCCAAGAGGGTAAGGACAAGGGGATGCTCGTCCAGCTGAGGAGAAAGGGACAGGAGAGAGAGAGTGACCTGGTCTGATGAGTGAAAGTGATAGGCCAGCAACAGCTCTCTCCTTAAGCTTAACATGTGACTTTCTTCCATATTTGAATTTGAATCTGGTCAAACCCTCTACCAACGGTTTCCTTAGCTTCTGGAGACCCTCAGATCGTGTTCCCATCAGTACCTTGCCTCCCAAGGCAAGTTAGGTCATAGTAGATTGCTTGTGATCCAAGTCTGTACAGACAGCCTTCTTTCTCTCAAGTAATCAGACTCTTCTCTTCTTCGTATCTCTTTATTTCATTCCAATATTCTTCTCTTGATTTTATTTGTGCAGGTCATCTTGATCACACTCAGCCATGCTTCTTCCTTGTCCATTTAACAATAACTTGGTTCACAAGTCTGTATGAACCAGTCTCAACTTGAAGTATCCAGATCACTTCTTCTTGTTGTCTTCTTTATTCCTCTTCATCCATACTTGGATCATGAGCCAGCTTCTTCTTGTGGACATTCCCTTCTTCATTTCAACAGAAACATCTCAAACTTCACACGAGTGTTTGAGATCAAGAGGGCTATCAACAACCTAGCTCAAGAAGACATGGAGTTTACTAAACACTTGGGAAAGTTCCGAGCTTTATGGTCAGAACTTGAGATGCTAAGGCCTAGCACCACAGATCCGGATGAGTTGAATGAGAGGCTTGAGCAAGACAAGGTCTTTGGACTCTTGCTCACACTCAACACTACCTACAATGATCTGATCAAACACATCCTTAGATCCGAGAAGCTCCCCACTCTTGAAGAAGTGTGTGCTCAAATCCAGAAGGAACAAGGGTCCTTGGGGCTATTTGGAGGAATGGGGGAGCTCATTCTTGCCAACCAAGCCGAGGTGCCTCAAGCTAACCGAGTTCATAAGTATGAAGATAGGAGGGGTGCTGGGAACTTTGAAGACAGGAGGTTCAATGGGAACTGTGATCATTGCAAAAGGCATGGTCATAGGAAGAGTCAATGCTGGATACTCCATCCCCACCTCAAGCCGGCCAAGTTCATGAAGGAGTGGGAAGGAAGAGCTAATGTGACCTATGGAACAGGTGATCAAACGGGTGCTGAAACTTCAACCAAGGGAAATGAGACAGAAGGTCGTGAAGGAGGTGAGAGCAAGGCCCTGGTGACCTACACTGCCCACCAGCCACGTCTCAATGAGCATGAGTTCATCCGCTGGTCTGAGATGGATGCTCTCATCAAAATGCTCAAGGATAATGGTAACACTCTTGGTAATGTCTAAGGGAATTCATTTGGTGCATATAGGATTGCTAGTATTGTTGAACAACCGGATAGCTTTCACACTGATTCTAGGATGATTGGTCATTCTCATACTGCTCATAACATGTCTAAACCATTGATAGTAGATTCTGGTGCATCTCATCATATGATTAGTGATACTAGTCTTATTAGAGATATAGACCTGGCTAATGGACATGTAATGATAGCAAATGGAGATAGGATACCAATAAGAGGTGTAGGCATGCTGAAACTGTTTAACAAAGAATATAAAGCCTTTTATATGCCTGACTTTACTTCAAACTTACTCTCTGTCAAGAAGTGCACCACTGATATGCATTGCAATGTTATATTCAGTCCTAATGATGTAAAGTTTCAGGATATTGATAGCATTCGATTGATTGGGCAAGGAGTAACCAAAGGAGATCTTTATATGATTGAAGAGCTTAGTTATGTGCCTGATCATAGATGCTCGTTTACTTCTGTTTCTACTCCTGTTTTCAATAAGAATGCTTTGTGGCATGCTAGACTAGGACACCCTCATGTTAGAGCTTTAAACTTAATGGTTCAAGGTGTTTTCTTTGAGAATAATGATTGTGAAGCTTGTATTTTAGGCAAGCATTGTAAGACTGTGTTTCATAAATCATCAACCATCTATGAGCATTGTTTTGATCTGATTCACTCTGATGTTTGGACTGCACCTTGCTTATCTAGAGAGAATCACAAGTATTTTGTAAAATTCATAGATGATAAGTCTAAATACACTTGGATAACCTTGATTCCATCTAAAGATAGGGTGTTTGATGCATTTAGAAATTTTCAAAACTATGTGACTAACCAGTTTAATGCCAAGTTGAAATTTTTTAGATCAGATAATGGAGGGGAGTACACTAGCCAAGCATTCAAGCAACACCTATCTCAACATGGCATTCTTCATCAGACATGTTGCCCTTACACACCTCAACAAAATGGCGTGGCCGAGAGAAAGAACAGACACCTCATGGAGGTGGCAAGGTCGATGATGTTCCAGGCCAATGTACCAAAGAAGTTCTGGAGTGATGCAGTGTCTACAGCCTGCTACTTGATCAACAGAACGCCAACCCGGATCCTTGAAGACAAGTCCCCATTGAGGTCTTAAACAGGTATAGACCAACCTTGGATCATTTAGAGTCTTTGGCTGTCTTTGCTTTGTGTTAAGACCAGGGGAGTTGAGGAACAAACTAGATGCACAGAGTACCAAGGGAATGTTCATAGGGTATTCACCAACTCAAAAGGGGTACAAATGCTATGTTCCGGTTACAAGGAGGGTGCTGGTGTCAAGGGAAGTAAAGTTTGTTGAAGGAAGAGGGTATTATGAAGAGAAGAATCAAGCATAACTGAAAGATCTTGCATCAGATAAGGCGGCCAACCTAAGGATAATACTGGAGGGTCTTGGGATTAATCTGTCTCAAGAGCACAGGAATGGAGGAGGACAACCTCAAGGTCCCCCCAATACAAATGAAGAAGATCAGGTTCCCCACTTTGACCATGAGGGGGGAAATGAACCTGAAGAAAATACTCAAGAAGAAGGAGAACAATCAGGTTCTCATGATCAAAGTGGGGAGCAACAAGAGAAATGAGAATGACAAGGTTCAATGAATGATGAAGAAGGAAAAGATCAAGAACCGGCAGTTGAACAACAAGAGCAACAACTGAGAAGAAGCACTAGGATCAGAAACCCTCCAACCAATTGGGTTAACACAAGAGTTTACTACAATGCTCAAGCAGTGGAACATCCTTCTCGAGTCTCATGCTCTCTTGATCACTACCCTGAAGATCATTGTGTGCTGATGGTCAACCTAGATCAGAGCTACATTCCAAAATCTTATGATCAAGCTATGAAGGATAAAGAATGGAAGGAGTCAGTTGGTGCTGAAGCAAATGCCATGATCAAAAATGATACATGGTATGAAAGTGAACTTCCAAGAGGGAAGAAGGCAGTATCAAGTAGGTGGATCTTCACCATCAAGTATCTTTCAAACGGGAAGATAGACAGGAAGAAGACCAGACTTGTTGCAAGGGGTTTCACTCAAACATATGGTGAAGACTACTTAGACACCTTTGCTCCGGTTGCAAAGCTTCATACCATCAGAATAGTATTGTCAGTTGCGGTTAATCTAAAATGGGGTCTATGGCAAATGGATGTGAAGAATGCTTTTCTTCAAGGGGAACTTGAAGATGAGGTTTATATGTATCCACAACCGGGTCTTGAACACTTGGTGAAAGAAAGGAATGTCCTGAGGCTGAAGAAGGCTATATATGGTCTCAAGCAATCACCAAGAGCCTGGTACAACAAACTGAGTACCACCTCGAATGGGAGAGGCTTCAAGAGATCCGAACTCGACCATACCCTCTTCACTCTCACATCTCCCTCAGGTATCATTGTCCTTCTAGTATATGTTGATGATATCATCATTACTGGAAGTGACAAGGAAGGTATACAAGCTACTAAAGAATACTTGAAATCTGTGTTTGAAATTAAAGATTTGGGAGAGATGAAATACTTTCTTGGAATAGAGTTGTGTAGATCCAAGGAAGGTTTATTTCTATCCCAAAGAAAGTATACACTTGATCTTTTGAAAGATGCAGGTATACCAGAAGGGAAAACATCCAAGACACCCTTGGAAGAAGGATATAAAGTACCACGAGGGGGGAGATAGAAGACAGTCCACTCTTTCCAGATGCTAAGCTTTCTAGAAAGCTTGTTGGTAAGTTAATCTATTTGTAAATCACAAGACCTGATATATGCTTTGCTGTGAATCAGGTTAGCCAACACATACAAGGACCTAAGGAGCATCACTGGAACATGGTGAACCGGCTACTCATGTACCTAAATGGAACATCAAGTCAAGGAGTTTGGATGGGGTGCAATGAGAGCACAGAAGTGGTTGGGTATTGTGATGCAGATTGGGCCGGGGATATGATGGATAGGAAGTCGACCACTGGTTATTGCACTTTCATTGGTGGAAACCTTGTTACCTGGAAGAGTAAGAAGCAAAAGGTGGTGTCCTGTTCCAGTGCTGAAGCCGAGTATAGAGCCATGTTGAAGCTCACCAATGAGTTGATTTGGATCAAGGGTATACTGAAGCACTTGGGGATTGATCAAGGCACACCCATGACCATGCACTGTGACAACCAAGCAGCTATACACATTGCCTCCAACTCAGTTTTCCACGAGAGGATTAAGCATATTGAGGTTGATTGCCATAAGGTGAGGCAAATGATAGTATCCGGAGACATCTTGCCGTGCTACACCCAGAGTGAAGATCAGCTAGCTGATGTGTTTACTAAAGCAGCTAGGCAAAAGACCATTGAGTCCATCCACACTCGTCTTGGACTCATGAATCTTACCAGAAAGAACTGATCCCCTCGCCATGGGTCTTTACTCTTTTCCTTGTTGAGGTTTTATCCCTAAGGAGGGTTTTCTTTGGCAAGGTTTTTAATGAGGAAGATCTCATGGCATTCCAAGCTTGACATGTTCCACATTGTCAAGCTTGAGGGGGGAGTGTTGAACAGAGGTTATAATATGATAGAGGAAGGCTTATGAAGAGAAGAGGAAATGGTTTGGAGCTGTCCGTACATGTCCGTACAACTAGGCCGTACAGGCCGTACAACTTGGTCGTACAAAGTGGGCGATGAAGTTTACCGCGGACGAGAAAAGTTACCCAGGTAAAAGTAACTCGACCCAGAGTTACTTTTACTAGTTACCAAGTGGATCAAGCTTGACTGAGGCACACGTTTGACAAGCTGGCTCGTGCTGGAAGAGCATCTGGTCAAGATGCCAAAGGAATCTCGCGTGTGAAGCTCTCCAGCCACAAGTTTGAATTAGGCACGCCTAGACCGGTTGACTACACATGCTTGGCGAGAAAGCTAATCCTAAACCTTATCTTTTATCCGTTGTAAACCCTTGCTTCCTTTTCTATATATTTGTAACCTCTGCTCATTAATCAATAACACGGAAACTTTCAATCTCCTCTCTTAGTCTCTCTCATGGTTTTGAGTCTCTCTTGTCGACTCTCTTCTCCTTTAGTCTAAATCTCTCTCTCAGTCTCTTATTCTCGTCATAATCTCTCAATCTCTATCAAACTTTCATGTCTCACTAGCAGCATTCACACAACTGCCTCCATCAACTATGAGGCTGCATACTTTCCCTTGGACCAAGCACCGAGTATAGAATATGTTCTCTCGTTGCTCTAGCTCCTCAGTCTTGGTTTGCAAGCTTAGAAGCCTTCTTGCCACTAACAGATTCCCCTGGACTGGTCCTTCTTCATGCTCCTCTTCACTCTCTTCTTGGTAATACTCGGTGTTGTCATCTTCTGAGGCATACTCACCATCTTCCAGCAAGATCATGACTCTCTTGTTGGTACACTCATTGGCATAATGACCTCGCCCTTGGGACTTGAAGCACTTGACATCACGAGCTCTGGAACTAGAAGCCTTAACCTTGCCTTTGCCCTTGTCAAGAGAACTGCTTGGTTTGGTTTTTTTCCTCGGATAGGACTTGTTGTCTTTATGAAACGGTTTAGACTCCTTAGGATAAGGTGACTTCTCTTCCTTGGAGTTGTGTAACCGGTTGGATCCATAGTTGGCTCGTGAATGTCCCTTCCTCTTGAGCTGTTGTTCCACAAGGATAGCCTTGTGTAGCATCTCTTCTAGCTCCACATAATGTTGCATCTCAACATTATCTTGTATATCTCGGTTTAGTCCACACAGGAACCTTGACATGGTTGCTTCTCAATCTTCTGATATGCTAGCTCTTAGCATGAGTAACTCCATCTCCTGGTATTACTCCTCCACTGATCTTGAACCTTGAGTAAGCTTCCTGAGCCGGTGATGCAAGTCCCTGTGGTAATGACTTGGAACAAACCTCTTGCGCATGATAGACTTCATCTCTGTCCAAGTCTCAACTGGTTCCTCTCCATTCCTTCTACGAGTAGTGATGTACTGATCCCACCAAATTAGAGCATATTCATAGAACTCAGTAGCAGCTATTTGAATCTTCTTGTGGTTTGTGTACTGCTTACACTGAAAGACCAACTCAATCTTCTTCTCCCACTCAAGGTAGGCGTCCGGATCAGCTTTGCCATGGAATGGGGGTATCTTGATCTTCAAACCAGCAAGTTCATCTCTCTGGTTTGTCCTTCCTTCTTGGCCACGCCTATGTTTTCTTTGGCTTTGTCTTGATGATGAACTGATATGTTCATACTCGTTGTCAGTCTCCTCATAACCAGCATGCTCTTGTCGAGTTGCATGAGGTTTCTCTTCTCTCCTAGCCTCTCGGTTGGTTCCTTAACCAGTAGCTCTTCTGACTTCCTCTCTGAGCTCTCTCCAGATCTCATTGAGGTTGGTCCTCATCATCTCGGTCATGGTTGCTACCATAGTCTGGTTCAGTTGAGCAGTCATGGCTTCCATGAGTAGCTTGTTCTTCCTGACGAGTTCAGGTTCTTCTTGAGACTCGGATCGCATCGCTTCCTGCACAAAGGAAAACAATATAACCAGTAAAATGATTCTAGGTAAACAAGATAAGCAAAAAGGAAAAAGATCAACACAAACAAAAGCTTGTTTTGCAAGACAAAAGAGAAAAGGATAGTCGGCTAGGTAAAAGGGGAACTAGGGTATCTGATTTCAAGCAAAAAGGAAATTCTTTAATCTTTGTCTAAAATTCTCTAAGGTATTCTAGCAGCCTAAACAAACTATCTACTCGTTTTCAAGATGATTAAGTTGATTAGCAGATGAAACAAAGAGATTTAAAGAGCAAAGAACTTATGCGGCTAGGGTTAACATTCTAGGGTTGCCGCAAGCAAAAAGGAAAAAGTTTTACACATTGTCTAATCTCTATGAGTTTCGAGCAGCCCTAAACAGATTAGATCTACTGCTTGTTCAAGTTAACAAAGGTTTAGTGCTGATGAAACAAAAAGAATCAGGAGAGAACGAGTACTTCCCAAACCAAAGTTGCTCTGATACCACTTGATGCGCCCCTAGGATGTTCTTTGGTTGATTGGGAGGATAGATCCTTGCAGGAACGAATCAGAGACTCAAGTTCTTCAAGGTTGTGGGATGAATGGTGACACAAGAGGGATGAGAAGACTCTTGATACTCCTAGATGATTAGCTTGGATATGACACACCAAGTAAACACCCTTAAGCTCCGGATACAACACACGAGAGAACTAGACACACTTTCTAGAGAGAGAGCCATCAAGAGATAAAAGAACTCGAAGTTTATTGATTGCTTGAGTACAATAGGGTTTAGGGAACCCTTTAAATAAAAAGAAACCAGAGAACAGGCTCTCTAGGGTTTCAAAAATAATAAAAAGGAAAACTATACTTTAAGAATAACATAAGCTAAAAAAATGTAATACTTCTGCTAGTCTTGGGCCGAGATAGAGCCTAAGTGATTTGTAAGACAAGTCGTGGCCTCGTTAAAAACCTTCCTCCGGAAAACCTCGTGGGACAAAACCAAAAGCAAGGAAAAGAGCACACACCAAATGTCTTGCCTAGACACTAACTCAGCTTGATGTTGAGATGGCTTGAATGGTGATCAAGACATCTCGGATCAAACCTTGTCCAAGACTTTCTTCTTGTTGTGGATGTGAAGTGAGTAATCCAACAACAGTCTCCTTAAGTTTCTTGACTCTGGAACGAGTCATGGGACCTTCTGGAATGGCTAGAGCATCATCACCAGGCTGCTGGTGCATTGTGGCTTCATGTGGTTCATCTAGACTCTCCTTGTTCTCCTTAGTGATCTCCGGTCCATGATCACATCACCAGATGATGAAGATGCCTTATCCATTCCTGAAGGTCCCAACACTTGTTCCAGATCAAAGAAACTCAATGAAACTGACGGAGGATTACTCAAGATGTCATGGAAACAAAAACAATGTCTTGGACAAAGCTTGATGATCCGAGTTACCTTGATCACCATTCAAGCTGATTAGTACTTAGGCAAATTACTTGTGTGTGCTCTTTTCCTTGCTCTCGGTTTTGTCCCAAAGAGTTTTTACGGAGGAAGGTTTTTAACGAGGCCGCAAGCTGCTTTACATATCACCTAAGTCCTAATCACCGTCCAAGATTGAAGACATCTCAATCTTATGTTATATTTTAGACTAAGTTTTTATGTTATGTTTTCTTTCCACAGAACTTAGTCTTTGTTTTATTTCCAAGGGGAGCGTGTGCTTTTATTCCCTTGCTAGTTCCGAGAGCTTGTGGATGTACAAGTCTCTCCCTTTATATATCTGGTCGAAATCAATAAGAAAGCATCCATCTTTTAATCAAAAACCTAGTTTTCTGTCTTTTGTCTTGTCTTTGGCGAGTTGAATGTTTCTGGTGTGTAATATCCAGAGTTAAGGGCTTCTTATTTGGTGTGTCATATCCAGATCAGTCGCCTAGGAGTATCAAGAGATCATCCATCCCTCTTGTCACCATTCGATCCACATGCCTTGAGAAACTTGAGTCTTTTTGATTCGTTTCTGCAAGGATTATCCCATCTGTTCCAGAGCATCATCCTAAGATCTCATCAGGATGTGGCTGAGATCAATAGAAGGGGCGCGCTTAATTCAAACTGAGGCTTCCTGGCCAAGTAAATGGCATCAGCATCTCTGACAAGATGCTGATCCTTCAAGCTCTTGCCAGCCTGTCCACGTGTCTCTCCTCTTACTTTCCAACGGGTGGATAAGGTTACCTCCCAAGTAAAGCAGCCGGGTGACTTTGGTTTTACTCGAATGGTAAGAACTGGTCGAGTTTCTTTTGGTCGACCTTGTATGGCTTGTACGGCCGGTACGGCCTTGTACGTCCTGTACGGCCTTTTACGGCCTTGTTCGTCCTGTACGGCCTTGTACGGACAAGGCCGACCCAAACCCTTCTCCTCTCTTCTTTCTAATCAACCCCAAAATAGATACCACAACTTAACACAAGATGCTTGGGCATGGTGTGAGCAAAGAAGGGTTGTATTTGCAAGAAGACACCAAACTGAGTTCTCATTTTTCTTGTGCTTTGAGTTCCATTCCTGCTTTAGCTTCTAATGTATTATGGCATGCTCGATTAGGTCATCCTCATGCTCGTGCTTTAACTTTAATGTTTCCTAATCTTACTTTTAAAACTGATAGCTGTGAAGCTTGTATCCTTGGCTACATTGCAAGTCTATTTTTACTAAATCAACAACTATTTATGATCACTGCTTTGATTTAGTTCATTCTGATGTGTGGACAGCACCTTGTGTCTCTAGGGAAAACCACAAGTATTTTGTTAACTTTATAGATGAGAAATCAAAATACACTTGGTTGACCTTAATTCAATCCAAAGATAGTGTGTTAGAAGCGTTTATGAACTTTGAAAGCTACGTAACTAATCACTTCAATGCCAAGAAAAAATTTTATAGGTCAGACAATGGTGGGGAGTACACAAGCCATGCTTTCAAAAATCATCTATCCAAACATGGAATCATTCATCAAACAAGCTTCCCATACACACCACAACAAAATGAAGTGGCTGACAAAAAGAATCGACATCTTATGGAGGTTGCCAGACGCATGATGTTTCACACAAATGTCCCAAAGAGGTTTTGGGGTGATGCCGTGGTGTCAGCATGCTATATTATCAACATAATACCTACAAAAGTTCTCCATGATGTCTCGCCTTATGAGGTACTAAACAAAACTTGACCCTCTTATTGATCACTTACGTGTGTTTGGGTGTCTTTGCTTTGTCTTGATTCGAGGAGAACAAAGAAATAAACTTGAAGCCAAGAGTGTCAAAGCAATATTCATTGGTTATTCAGTTAATCAGAAGGGATACAAGTGCTATGTTCTAGAGACTAGAAGGGTGATGGTCTCAAGTAATGTCAAATTTATAAAATCTAAAGGGTGTTGGAATTCATGAGTGTTTGTCTCATGTGAGGAGTGATTCATTCAACTTGTGATGTGATCATTGACCAGCCAACTAATGGAGATTCTGAGCTGATGGACAAACCAATTGATGAAGATGCATTGTCCATTCCAGAAGGGCCTATGACTCGTTCCAAATCAAAGAAGCTCAAGGAAGCTATTGGAGGATTACTTAAGATGTCACTCATACAAGAAGATTGTCTTGGCCGAAGCTTGATCAACCAAGACACCCTCACCACCATTCAAGCTACCTATCAAGCTGATCATCGACTAGGAAAGCAACCTAAGTGTGCTCTTTTTCCCTACCTTTGGTTTTGTCCCAATGGATTTTCTAAAGTTCCGATTTTAACGAGGCCTTAGTTTCCTTTACAAATCAACTAGTTGATGTATCTTAGTATATGCATGATATATGGATATTAGGACCGACCACATTTCTATCTTAGGATAAGTTTTAAACTATGGTTTTTATTTCATTAAGTTCTCGAAACCTAAAGGAGCATGTTCCTCGGTTTCTATTTAAACTCTTGTAAACTTTCATTCTAAGTCACGCAGTCTTTTATTCTAAACCTTTTGTATTCTCTCTTTCTCTCTGATCTTTGTCGAGTGCAAGAGCTTGCTGGTGATTCATATCCGGCGTCTAAGGGTTCTAGTTTGGTGTGTCTTATCCGATCTAGTGCCTAGGAGTATCAAGGAGATCATCCACACCTCTTTGTGTCACCAATCGATCCACAAGCCTTGGTAAACTTGAGTCTTTTGATTCGTTTGCGCACGGATATATCCCAAACTATCCAGAGAACCATCCTAGGAACGTGTTTAGTGGTATCAGAGCATCTCTGGAAGGGGAGTTCTTGTTATCCTTTCTGTTTTCGATCCGATCTTTTCATATTCTCTTAAGTTTTTGATCGATTTGTGCTTTGTGTTGAGTATAACGAGTAATCTGATCTTGTTCTTGTGTTTATCGATTGATCTTTTCATCCTTGTGAGTTCTATTGACAAATCTGTTCGTTGATTGATAAAACTGAGAAATCTAAAAGTGTGTTCATCGATTCAATCTGTGATCGGTTCATCTACTCTGTTTTTGTGATTGATCATTGTTCTCTGATCTGAAAATCGATTGATCTATTCTTATACTTGTTCTAAATCGATTGATCTTTGTTTATTTCGTGGAAAGTTGATTGATTTATAAGTCTAGATCACGGATTTTTGAAAACCTTTTCGAATACGTGTTGTTTATGTTACAAGTTTGTGATCTCAAAATTGAAAAGTTTGCTTGTGTTTTGATCCATTCTGTTGATTCGTAGATCATCAAACTGTATTAGAACCTTAGTCGATTGTGTCTTTGATAAGTTTTCTGATCTTTGTTTGATCAAAATCCTTTGGAGTAATCGATTTGAATCCGTTACTTGTTGATAAAGTTTCTGTTTCGAAAATTCTTGTTCAAGTAAACTTGTTTCCTTTTGTCATTTCGATTTTAACTCTTTACTGGTTGAGTGTTTGGTTTGTTCCAGGAACAATGGGGAATGAATCAGATGAGGAAGCCGCACAAATGAGAAGGAACAAACTATTGATGGAGGCCATGACCCAACAACTCAATCAGACTATGATCTCAACCATGGGAGACTTGATGAAGGCCAACATGAAGGAGTTGCGAGATGAACTTATGCAAGATATCAGGCAAACTACTGGTCAAGGTTCTAGCAATGAGCCTAGAAGAGAAAGGGCACACTCCACACGTCAAGAACACGCTGCTTCATAAGAGACTGACAACTACTATGAACGCTATCATAGTTCGGCTTCAAGAGATAGTAGGAGAAGGCAGAGGCGTGATCATGATGGTAGGAGGAACCAAAAAGATGAGTTTGCTGGACTAAAACTTGTTGATCTGAGGTAATAAAGAGAGGAGGTTTAAAGGGTTTAGAATGGATTTTGAGATCAAAGGGAAGGTTG
>CAJHQP010002577.1:0-83113 GCA_905132765.1 Moricandia arvensis
TTTTGAATTATTATTTCTTTTTTAAGCCTGCAAAAAAAAAAAAAAATTGTTGTTTATAATTAATTTTGTTAGCACATCGTTCATACACAGGCTGGTCACGCGGCAACACCTTTATTAATACAGTTTTTTTCTTTTTTTGCTGTTTGTTCCTGTCACGATGTATAATTTTGCTATTTATAAACTGAGTTAGTGCCTTTAAAGAACTTAGTAAGCACTGAGACTCATTCCACTTTCTTTTAACCCAAGACATCACCCTAGAAGGCAGTAGATAATTTACTTAAGATATCATTCTATTGAACACATCAACCATTAGTAACAAAACACAAATTGGTTGTAATAAACAGAGGTATTAAATGCCCTTTACTACCTAAATAAATCACTCCTTTTCTCATCTCTCTTTCTCTACAATAAGGCTTTTACCCAAAATATTCTCACGACTTCTGTTTTTGTTTTTGTTGGCAGATACCAACCATCATCATATGTACTCTGTCTCCCTTTTCCTTCTTCATACAAAAAAAGTCCCTAGACAATACATCTCTCTCCCAAATAGCCAAGTATCTTCGAGCCCAACTGACTCTTCAAATTACATCAGACATAACCTCTGGCGTACCACTTACCAGTCCCGTCTCACCTTTGATGCCACGTGCCTGGCGGGTCTACAAATCACACACACACACAAACAAAAGACACTCAAGCTTACTTGTATATAATATTGGACAGAGCGAGCCATTAGAGGGATCAGGTTTACTAAACACTAGCTAGGCCACAATTCCAGCTTTAGAATTTTATGTACGGCTAACTACTGATTCAGTTTCTGGGAGAGCAAAGAATGCATGAATTTCCATATTTACCTCTCATTGCTACTGGAGCAGGACCTTCTGGATGCGGCTTATAGTGAAATGAGTGTCTACTGTTATATGCACGCGGAGAATGACTCCACCTGTCGTTCTCATACCTTCCATAGTCACGGTAATGGCCACTGTATGAGCTTGATTGATAAGGGCCTTTTTGTCTGTCATGATATCGGGGACCTGCAATATGCAAAAAAAAAAAAAAGCATCCATGGCTATTAGCATGCATGACCAAGTGCTTGTGTGACCATATATCCATCCATTTAAGATAAAAAGGCCCCACCATGAGTATAGGGCGGATGGTATCTCCAATTGTCTCGACTCTCACATGGCGCAGGCCTCGTTCTTTCATGGCCGTCATGATAATTCCTTTCCTCAAAATCCGGCGTGTAGTGAGATCTGTGAGGGTATGATGGACCTTCTCTCCGCGGCTTTCTATGGTGGTCCGGCTCCATATATGAATAATAATGATGTGAAGGGGGAGGTGGGGGATGAGCAGATGGATAAGGCCTATGCTGGAAGTTGGAATCCTCACCATGTGGCATGCTTTTTGACAAAGATGCACGGGAATTATAAGATGATTCAGGACTTCGGTAATGCATAGGTGGATTCGTCCTTGGAATATCAGCCTGATGATGATCTCCCTGGAAAAATGACCAGAAATGAAGTTAGTAATCATGCTTTAGTCATCAATATCTTTTACCGAAAAGATTCTTAAAGAAGAACAAAGACACACATGCATGCTGGGATATCCTCTGCAGTCGAAGCCATTTGAGTAGGAATCAGACATGGCACACTGAGCATTTTGTGAAGGGGGAGCTAATGGAGATGACGAGGTCACGTTCGGATGTGAAATGCCAATACCAGCTTGATCAGTGGGTGCAGTTCTTCCAACATCCCAAGGTGGAGCCACGTCTTCCATTTCAAGCTCGCCGTCAACATCTTCAAGTATACGGGTATGCCTTTCAGTAATGGAGGGTGCGACATGTTCTTCAAGGATTCTGGACTCATGTTCAGGGGTGACAGATTCAAAATCACCTCCATCCGAATCACTTCCTTCGTCTTCAACCTTGAGCATTGCAGGCATGCAAAATCCATCAAGCTGGAGAGTTGAATTACTGATACACAACGATGGATTGAGTTATGACATTAGAGATTAAAAAAAAAATCAAGATCCCAAGACGAATATCTCACCTTCCATATTCATCCACCAGCATACCCTCCATATCTCTAACGGGGTCATCCAGCGCCCTTTCTGTTCGAGCTGAGCGCCGAGAATAGAGGCAAGCAGGAACATTACTATGTGAATCAAGTTCTCTTATATGATGACGAACAATAGATTCGGGTAGGATCCTTCTTTCGAGCCAAAGCTTTAAGACCTACACAAAAGCAAAAAAGGTGAGAATTAATATTATTATGAAAAAAAAGAGCTAAAAATTATCACACCTTCAAGCATTGTTGCCTGTTTTCTTGCGTGGTAGCTCCAGCTGGGACAGCAGCAGCCAATAGGCGAGGAAGCATAACTTGAATGGATGAAAGATAAACCCCACCAGCGTCACCTGACCAAATAGATAGTATCCACAAAGTTAACTCGTCACTAATAACCTCATGATGCGACTAAAGTAAAACATTACATATGTAACTCACCACTCAGGCCTTTGGAGCACTGAGCAATAGAATCCACAAGGAAAAATAAGTCCACCCTTCTTTGTAAATTTGACTCGCTTTCCAAAGTATGAGCAAGAATTTCCATGGCCTAATTCAAGACATAAACATTCTTAGCAACATAGGCCACGTTCTGCACAATATAATTTTAATAAATCCTACAAAATCACAGTGTAAACAGGTCATTTTCCTCATGTAAAAGATAGCAGATAATAATACAAGGCTTTCCCTAGACCTATGCTGCCTAGAGTGGCTGGATGCCTACAGCATACAAACACAATATACATAAGGGAATTGGTAAAGTTGGCTTGATAGATATTGTCTATGTTATTTTGAGGAATTAAATATCTGATAATGTAGATAGTGCTTTACCAAAGGTCAGATCCAGTTATTATGATCTAAACAATCTATAATAAGAAAGTTGTCTCCAAAAAGCAGAAAAGTTGTATTTCACCCAAATGATATATGGCATCAATAAACAAAGAATATCACAAGCAGGAAGAACGTCTAGTACCTTTGCCGACACACCAAATTTCACCAAATCCATAGCCAAACGTGTTGCGCGGCCAATGGTCTCCTTTGTCCTCACCAAGGAGCTAAGTGCCGTCTCAAAAGATTCAATAGTGGATTGCACATCAGAAATAACAACTTTCTTCACCTCAGTTACACCTATTTCAGCTTTCCGTTCTTCGTTGACAGTGTCATCACTCATAGGTTTATTCTCACCAAACTGAACACTGGTGCAGCAATTACTGTTGCTCTGCATACCATTTGCACTTTCTACAGTAGAAATATGGCAAACTGAGTTGCTATGTGGATTACCCCTTGCAGGAGAGTCTGGAGTTAACCTCATTTTTTCAGGTGAAAAGTTCTCAGATACTGAGACAGAATTGGTGGCTTGGATCTGCTCTTTCTGCTCATCCTTCTCACAGCTGTCAATGCACACGGTCATACCACATCATTAGTCAACCAGTTCTGTTAACTGGGAATTGATAAAAATAATGTCTAAACTCTGAAGAGACTTAATATAGTTGATATTTTCCTAAAACGCAATATGCTTATCCTCTACATAGACTTCACCGTAAGAAATCGTAAATGGTAACCTTCAAGCAAAGAAGGAAACGAAAGCTACACAAAAGTAAAAATAAAACGGAAATGGGCTAGTATGTTGAATTCTATATAGATAGATTCCTATTCACAATCTACATCAATCTGAATATGGAGACTCCATTCAAATATCCCAATGTGTTTGTAGTAAGTTATTCTAATTACCAATAAGAGAGACAGCATGGTATCAGAGATTAGCATAGGAGGTAGAGGGACAAAATCAGTAGACTCACCTCTTTTCCAGCTTTTTGTTCTCCTCAGCATCCTCACTGTGGCTATACACAGTTCCACACTGAGGTTCCGCTTCTTTAACTATAATATAACGTTCAGTAGCACAGGGGGCTGGACTCTCTACTATATGACCCTGTTTACTACTATCCAGTTCTTTACCCAGACTTCCTTGTTTTTCTACCTGAAGATTGTTTTCAATTTCCTGCATGTTTTCAGCCTCCTGATTATTGACCACTGAACAGAACAATTGAGAGTGTTCTACAGCTTGGGACTGAACACCCTGAGTGATTTTATCAAAATTCTCACATTTTTCTTTAAGAGAAGAATCTCTAACAACGACTAATGCATGATCACAAGAACCATTGTCCTGGCTTTCCTGTTGGTGAGGAGACTGAGCAGGTACCAATGATGCTGTCACATCCAAACCCGGGCATAAACTTTGGGGCTTATTTGCAGATGAATCCACGGTATCAGAATTAAAAGGGAGTACATTTTTCTCATTTTGACGTCTGCACTGCACGTCAATAGGATTGGATTCAATATTTAGACAGCTAAAGGTTTGCGATTCCTTGGAACAGCCCTGGACAACTTCAGAAACATGAGTGTTCCCTTTTGGCGAACTGTCAAGTTGATTAGATTGTGCTCGAGTTACTTCATCATCTGGAGTCAGGCTAAATTCGTTCTCATGGAACTCCGTAGCATCTTTTTTATCTCCTACAGTCTGAACACAGGCCTTATACGGAGACATTCTCCCAGAAGGTTTCTCCATATGAGAATGCCCTACATCAACCATATCACCTGGGAGCTTACCAGATAACTCAAAGCTGTTAAATTCTTTGGACGCAGAAGTATCTTGACCAGATAGTCTGTCAGAAGGTTTCTCCATATGAGAAGGTCCTACATCAACCATATCACCTGGGAGCTGACCAGATAACTCAAAGCTGTTAAATTCTTTTGTCGCAGAAGTATCTTGACCAGATACAATATCATTTTCATGATCAATTGAAGGGCTTGGCTGCATGGCTGTACTTATTGGAGAGTCTTTGGATGATCTTTCTTCAAACTGTGAAGAGGCATTGCCCTTTTCATCAGCACAAAATATTCTACTCATCCGGACTCTGGCTCGCTTTACAAGAGGCAAGTGTTCATCACCATTTTCTGCACAGGGCCTATCATTCAGCGTTTCATGAGAATTTTCAGATCCCTGGCAGCTATCACACGCCCTGGTCCCAAAACCTTCTTCTGCTTCAACTTTAGCAGGAGGGTCAATAAGGTCACAGGCTTCACGTTTTCTGGTCGGCTTCCTCTTCTTCCTCTTAACCATGGTACTAATTTGGAAATCAAGCCCTTTGCTGAGCTCATGACCTCCTTCACAACCCTCACCAACATCATCAGAATGCTCAACTTTGGAACCAGAATCCACACCATTGCCTTCATTCCTACTATTATTGTCAGACTCAACAGTAGCAATTTCAGATGCGTTCTCTTCATCAGATCCGTGCAAGTTTGGAGCTGATGAAACCACATCATCTGATTCAGAATGACCTGACCTTCGGGTCCTCTTTCTCCCTCTTATAGTTCCACCATCTATATCATCAACAATGTGGCCACCATCACTGCATTGACGCATGGGCCTTTGAAGCCTATCCAGTTCCAACCCTGATGTTAGTTTGGAGTGCTGAACCGGTACTATTAGTGTCTGTGGAGCACACTTTTGAGAACGTGCCCTTTCATTTCTTCTCTTTGAAGAATATATGGCTGTGTCACACAGATCTTTAGCTGCTACATTACGAGATAGACTGTTGTGACGCAGAGCTAGCATTTGTTCAGCAGCTGAAGCATCCTCGCTGAGAAGTGTTGATTCATCTCTACCATGACTAGAATTTGACTCTACTTGAGTGTCAAGTCTTGTAACAATAAGATATTCACAGGCCTGAGGCAGCTCAATAGTATTCCCAGAACTTCCAACAGTTGTTTCATCAGCAGGTTTAGGATCATTAGCTTCGACCTGCTGCTTCAGCTTTTCGTAACTCTCTGTGATCTCTTTAACCGCACGGACAAAATCTGCACCTTTAGCATGCCGCTTTGTCAAAAGCAATTGCTTCTTCTCCTCCGTAAATGATTCAACATCAGCAGGATAGCAGAAAGCTCTGCATATACAACATAAATAATTACTAGGCACAAACGAGGGGATACAAAACGCTTTAAACTGATACAAAGCAAAGAGTAGAAAGTGCACACAGCTTACAACCTTAAATTGATTCACTTAAAATTTATTAAATTTGATAAGAGAGCAGCTGTGCTAGGATTCTTTCTTCATAGTAATTATACATCAATTCACATAACCGTGAGAATGAATGATGCAGCAAAAAGAACATTCACTAAATGTTGACGCTAATCTGCAAAGGAGATGAATGATAAATAGTTTTCAGAGAATTCTACATACAAAAGCTTAAAGTAAGAAAAATGATAACAAAATAGATGCGGAAACTCAACCCATAAGAGTGGAAAAGATATGCTCAACAAGAAGCACTGTTGTCAACTATCTAGAAAGAAACCCATAATTCCGCACAAGAGATGAATCTGATTGTAAACCAAGTAAAATTAGAAACTAGTGATGTATTTTTCAGAAAGTACATCACATCAAGTTCAAGTATAACCCTGCCTAGCAAGAAAAGTTAAAAAAAAAATAAGGAAGCTACCAGCTTGTACGTCCTAATCTGGAGAATAGCGATACAAGAACCAGAATTAATTTCCTGGACGATGAGAATCATGATAAAATGAATAAATATGCTCAAACGGTTATGCAAATTTAATGAACTAATATAGGTATAGGATGAGAAATAGGAACTGGACGGGAAAAAGTTGGTAGCATTGGCCCAATAAGAGAAGTAAGTGTGACCAGAAAGTGGACGAATGGCAGAAGTAAAGGCAAGAAAACTTACATCTGTTGTGTGCCGAAAAAGAGAACGAATACTTTCTTCTTATCAGCAGAGAAGCCCCACTTTTCTGGTTCGCTAACCTGCAATTGCTTCCAGCAAGAAGTAAACACATGTATGATCATATGAAACTATGGATCAGTGGTCATCTTATCATGATATGAACACAAGTTCGGAACGCAGCTGAAGAAAGTGGTAAATAAACTAAGGAATCTACTAGAAACTAAAATAATTACTCACCAATTCATGTAATCTGCTAACAACTAGATAAAAGGCAGTCTATAGTGGGCATAAACATCAAACTGAGAAAAATTATATCCTGAATCTTAATTAAACGCAGTCGATAATAAGCAGACATGCAATTTCACCTAATTTATAAACATCTTGCCGCATCTGAAAATTATGAGCAAACCCTATAGGGAAGAAACAAACAAACAAAAACAAACAAACAAAAA
This sequence comes from Moricandia arvensis, assembly GCA_905132765.1. Taxonomy (NCBI): domain Eukaryota; kingdom Viridiplantae; phylum Streptophyta; class Magnoliopsida; order Brassicales; family Brassicaceae; genus Moricandia; species Moricandia arvensis. The sequence goes on from CAJHQP010002577.1 coordinate 7,249, forward strand.
AAGCGAAGGGAAGGTAGAGGGATGCACAAACCGCTGCAGGCCAAGCAGGAAAGCCTTTGACTTTGGCGAGCACGAGATCGCCAAGCTTCCACTCTCGCCTTGCGGATGCTGCAGCCTTACCACCGCCTCTCTTGCGGCTCGGAGCCATCAGGGAAAATCGAGGATTCTTACTCGAAAATTAGCAGATTGGGAGTGTCTAGGGTTTTCGGTGACAGATTCCGCTGGAGAAATTGCAGGCATTGAATAATAGCATTACAGCAGGCGAGCAAGATGCGTGGTCTCGTAAACCCTAATAGTTTGGATTGATTCGCCTTTGCAGAAGAAGAAGATGATTCGCACACGAAACCAAAGAGAAGGGAAGGAGGAAGCTGTTTGATAAAAATTGTTTATGCGTTCGGTCGGTGTAGGGTAGGTCCATACACACTAATCAGAATCCACAAACCGAACCAAACCGATCAAAAAAACAAGGTCGGTTCCCGATCCTAACAATTATTGGAGCAGGTCTTACATTTTTAGAACCAAAGATTTGAAATTAAACCAAAATTATGCTAAAAATCGAATAGGTACCCATGTTTCTATAATATAGTTGATATATTTATCAATATCAATTATATTTAATTTTAAAATAATAAAATATTATAAAAATATTATTGAGATACTGATCAAAATAGACAATAAAAAAAATTTATTCTCAAAATAACACTTAATAAAAAATGACCAAAATAAATGTTATTAAAAAATGTAATTATACATTTATACACCTTTGATTAACTAATCTAAATTTAAAATTTAGAGTTACGGGATGAATGAGATTTAAAATTAAAGAAAATATATATTAAAATTTTTAAAATAAAAAAAATTATTTTAGTCATTTTTAAAATCTATTTTAGTCATTTTTAAAATTTATTTTTATGATAAAAACTTTAAAAAAGTTTATTTACGAGATTTGCTTAATATTATTTATAAATTAAACTATCTGAAAACAAAATAATTCTATCCAAAATATTTAAATTAACTAAATCATCTGAATTTATATTTGAAAAGTAAAAAAGATCTGACATTTAATCCAAAAAATACATTTTTAATATTTTAATTGAAATTAATCAAAATCAAAATTAAATTAGATTTGAAATTATTTTAGATATTAGTTTGTTTCTAATTTCATAACTCAAACTAAACTGAGAACTTAAATAACCCAATCGAATTTTCTTTATATCCATACGGACCTTATATTTGTAGAATAAAAAAAGGTATAAAAATGCTGAAAATCGAAATAAATCGAACCGATATGTTTAGGAGTGGTGAAGAGTTTGCATTGTTTCAAACTACATGTATAGTGTACGCCGCACATACTTACGTTAACTTTTCTAAAAGAATACAAAGCCTAAACAGCTGTATTATATAGAAGAATGTTGGGTCCACCAATTATTTCCCCATAATAACTATTATGTACCATCAGATCGCTATCAAACTATGATTTAGTGTCAAATCTTCATGATTTAAAAGTTATAAACGTATTTTTCTATGAATTAATATTTTCAAATGTAATTTTTACTTTCAAATTAAAAAAACATAAAAATTTAATAAGTTTATTTGTTCATTGTAATTTTATTAAACTTTATAAACATAAAATTTTGATATCTTTTTTTTATTTTAAACTTTTTAAAAACGTAAAAATATATATAAAAATAGGAAAGTTTTTATGAATTAAAAAAATCTTTTTATTTTGAAATTTCAATAAAAAGAAAAATAATATTCTTTATTAAAATTGTTTAAAATGAATTTTGGTGGGGTTGAAATTTCAAGAAGAAGAAAATCTATTTTTTCAATTTGAAAGCAAAAATTAAATTTTGACCATCAGAAGAAACAAGGTGGGGTTGAAAGAAATCTTTGGCGTTTTAGTTTCTTGTCTTTGAAAGTAAAGTTGTCTAAGAAAAACCTCCCACATCGCTTTATTAGAGACACATTGGTCATCGGACCATACTCAGTTTTTGAAGGAGAAAGCTCACCAAAGTAGCTTGCTACTTGGGTTTTTATGAGTCGTCCATCCATAGCACTATTGCAAGGATCTGGCTCAACCCATCAATAATTAATTTAATGATTTTGTTAGTCAGCATCAATGAAATATTGAAGCCCTTCATTCTGAATCTTCAATCTATATTAAGGTAACTCATTCTGAATCTTCAATCTATATTAAGGTAACATAAAAGGAGATATGGGCTTTCATGAGTTGCGCATAAGTTTTGCGTTGCCAGCTCGCAAAATACCCCACATCTTGAGCTGGTATATAGTATGTCTTTAGAATATGCAAATGTTCAAATGCCATAGGTAACGAGGTGAATGGGTCAAATGGGCTTGTCTAAGTTCGGATCCAGGAAAGTCCCCGGGCCACTTTTCCGCAGAGATAGAGACACAATCGGCTGTTGGTAACAACCAGAGTTTATCCACCTGGTCCTCTATAGGATTTAACAGAACGGCGCTTACGTCTTCCAGTGACAACAATCTTGTTCTTTTGTTCTCACGGCGAAATGAAACGTGACAGTAACAAAAGTGGGAACATCGTGAGAAAGTACCATAGAGATCAACAAGTTCGAGTGAATAAGAAGAAATTTTTTAAAAGTTTTCGTCCACTCACTCAACCAAATAACAAGGAGAAGTGAATGCTTCACCTTATTTGTAATTATTATTAGCTAGCTTCTTTGCCTCACACCAACATACCTGGTCCATGCTCAACTCACTACAGATAGAAGCATATCTGGAGAATCAAAATCATTAGAAGGAAGAGGCAACACTGAAACTTCATTTTGCGTAATTAAGCTAAACCTAACTTAATTAGACGGCCAAATCAAGACAAACAAACTCAACGGCTAGGTTCCAACATACACATTTTCGATTGGTTTTGGCAAATATTTAACTTCAGGATCATGAATGCTAAATGGAATTCATATTTCTCTTCTGGCATCGCCTCCTTTTCTTGGTTAAATTTGGAGGACATGTGGATAGGTAAAGGCATGGCTAATAACAAGCGGAATTGATAGAACTAAAAGAAAATTCAAGGGATTTCAAAATTTTGGACCTTAATCTCTCTTAAGCCCGAAATCAACTTTTGTTAATACAATTTATGGGGTAAAATACATTTTTTATAGTGGAGCGAACCCAAAAGTACAATAAAACCAACACATGCGTTTTAACCAACTAAGCTACCAAATCCGTAGTCAAAATGTCTATAACTTACGGTTAACATTAAATATCAACGCAAAATTCATATCTTCTTTTATGTCTATAACATGACCGACTCCTCAGTCACCAGCAGATCATGTAGTCGAATTGTAACTTCCGATCATCTAAAACTCTTAGGCTTTGAATGGTAACCAAGGGAACAATGAGGAACACTAAGTTCCTTAACATTCCTTAAAAAAATTACCATTCATGAGGAATCGTTTTTCCTTTTCATTCCTTCTCGTTCCTTTTTTCGTAGAGAATTATAGAACAAATTTGTTCCTTGTTAATTTTGATAAGGAATCAACATTCTTCATCATTCAACAAATTTTATTCCTACTCATTTTTTCCTATCCATTCCTAATGTTTTTATTATGGTTACCAGTCACACCCTTAAATGTGAACTAGAGAGAGGTGTAATACCCAAAAGTCATTGATATCTTTTTTGAAGGAAACTAAAAATATTACTCAAACCAAACCTTTAAGCTAAAAGTTAGTTAGATAACATGCTCATCTATTATTAAATTATACTATATCTTTGGATCCAAAGCATTGAATATAGTCCACCAAACGACAAAGCTAAGACATTGACAAAGGAAAGAATCTCATTGCAAACGACAAAGTAATGAATTATGGAGAAGCCAGAAGTTTGATAAATCACTAAACAAATTTTAAGTTATTTTTGTCAGAATTAAAGACAACAAAACCCAAATGAAGGCGACCATTACAGAAAATGACAAATCAAACACGTAACTAGCTGATCGAGCTATAAATAAAATAAGTAATTAAGCAGAAAATATTCATTATCAAACAAACTTTTAAATAGAGACATTCTCCCCCCAACTAATTGCCAAGACAGTTTCATTACAAGACAAACGAGTATTTGTCAATGACGCATCAATAAGCCAAAAGTTCGGTCATAAGTAATACTTTGACAATAAGAAAAAAAAAGACTAAACAATATAGTAGCATTAGAAAATGAATTTTGAAAGATGTTAAGACTAAAAAGTCAATTTTAATCAGGAAAAAATAAAATCGTATTCAAAGTAACAAGTTGCATGTAAAATGTTATTCTTCTTATTTTATCATTCGCTATATTGAAAAAAAACTACCAACTAGACAAGTGAGAAAGAATCGCTTTTCTTTGTTTTTCTTCAAGCCTCCATGTCCCTACCACTTGGCATCCAAAAGAAAAGTATATAACAAAAACAATCACACATAAGCCATGGTTATACATGGTATATTATAAAGGAACGTAGAAGTATATTGTAACAAACATATGTAGCCAAAATAAATTGTTTTCTCTAAGAGGGGGTCCATGTTTTCTCACAGAGTTCAAACCCACTACAAGGAAACGCCAAAAGTTCTAAATCAAATACATGCAAATAGAAGAGGCAAGGAGCAAAAGATGCCAAAGTAATTGTAAGGAATAGAAAAGAAAAATCTATTGTTGATTTTGACCGTTTGTCCAACATTATTTAATATAATATTAAATTTGGCTGTGTATTGTCCAATATTATTTAATATAATATTAAATTTGGTTGTGTAAGCTTTTTTTCTCTCATATGGGTGGATGGGGTTTGGTTTTGGCATTGTGAAGCTTTTGCCTCAAATGCACACACAACACTTGTCTTTTTTCTTCTCTCACATTTATTTCCTCTTCCTTCTTTCTTTCTTTATATTCAGTCACACGCCATTGCAACATGTCTCCCTAGGGTTTTCTCACCTTTAGATCTTTTATTTTTATTTTTATATGTTTTTGTCACAATTATAGCAAAGGCAGAGCCAATGCTTGAAGGGTTCGAAGTTGGAAAACCCTAAAGGGAAAAAAAGGTTTAAAAAGATTTGTCTATTGTAAGGGAAAAACCTTTCAATGCATGAACTAAATAAAACGAGGATAATGTGAAAAACTAGAACCACAAAGACATGCTCTTTCTATTAAAAGCATTGAACACAAAAGGTTAATATAAACATACAAAAACATGCCAAGGATAAGTTTTACCCTCTGTACTCTAGAGCCAATTAAAAACTACCTCCTATACTACCAAGCAAAGTATGATCTCTTGGTTTAGCCCTAAACCGATACATACCAATAACATAATTGGTTTCGCTTCAGATAAGCCGGAGTTATGATGCTTGAGGACTACACAATACTTGTGCGAACTATACAAGAAAACCCATCATAGCTAGTACTCAAAACAAACGGAGGCTCCAATTCTTCTCTTTATGTATAGAACAGCAACATAGAGCAGACACACCTTCATGTTGCTATGGAGTCAGAAGAACAGGACTTGACTTGCTTAGACTATCATCCTCTACCGAGTGCACAAACTTTTTTAACTCGTCCATAAGACAATGAAAGTGGTCATTGTTAGGCAAGAAGTAAAACCCAATAGTAGCTTGCTTCAAATACAAAAGGTTAACTTCGTGACCAGTCTTCTTAAGCCCATCGACATAAGCCAATTGCCAATCCTGAACAAGATCTAAACCCGCCACAACGACAAGACTCTTAGGGAAGTTGACTCCTTCAAGGCATTGACCTCGAGGACCAAAGGGATTACAAGCAGGATGATCTCTATCTTCACCTTGAGGTAAAAAAGCCCTCCAATACCAATCTCGATCTTGAATAGTAACAAAGTATTTACCATCAAGTCTCTTCTCAGACTGAGTCCTCTCCATCCCACCAAACATAGGATGAAGAAGTATGTTCCCCAAGACTTTAACTCCTTCACTGGTTGCCCTAACAGCAACATTATGAGCTATGTTGCCTCCAGAGCTATCACCAGCTAAGTAAACATAAACATCAGAGTCTTTACCACTCCGAAGCCAGACTCTGGACTTGACCCATTTAAGAGCATTCCATCCATCGTCGTAAGCACAAGGATACCGATGCTCCGGCGACCTCCGGTAATCAACAGAGACAACAACAACGCCGCATATGCTTACTAACCGTCGGCAGAGAGTGTCGTAGATGGCGCTGTTGGCGGAGGAGTGAGTGAAGCTACCACCGTGGAAGAAAACAAGAACTGGTACTATCTCTGTGGTGCTGAGAGGCTCGGTGAGGTCGACGGTGCCGTAACGGGAAGGGTCGAGGGGAGCTGGAAGGTAGATTCTGGTGAGAAGGTTGGTGGAGGAGTCGAGGTGGTTGAAGGAGAAGACACCGTCGACGGGGAAAGAGTTGGGGGGAACTTTGCGGTCAAGAAACTCGGCGAGGTGACGGTTGAAAGAGCCGTCGGGACGACGGAGGAGGGTGTAAGCGAGCTTGAAGTTGGAAATGAGGACCCATGTGTTGAGTGGAACTATTCTCTACAGGTAACAAAAAAAATAACAGAAGAAGAAGAATTATTCAGTGAGATGGGACGTCTTTGATTTTTCTTTATAAATCATCCGTACGATAAATCTTTGATGATGATGATGATGATCTTGTAAGAGTTAAAAGACACAAGTCTAAGAAACTGAAATGTTAGAACAGAAAGCAAAAGTGAATGGTTGGTTTCAGAAAGGGAAAGTACCTTGCATTCGTTAAGGTTGACTTCGTTTCCAGCAGCCATAGTCTTCTTCACATAAAAAAAAAAACTAGCTAGCAACAGAGGAAGAGACTTTGAAGGAGCTATGGAGATTAAAAAGAAGGAGGCAGAGATAATAACAACAACAAGTACAGAGAAAGAGATATATGGTCAAAGGTGAGAGATGTTGAAGATGATGAAATAACACATCGGACGGTGACGATTGGGCCGGACGACTGAGGTATACTCTTTCCATCTGTGGGTCCCCCACGACTATCCACTTTTTCCCCAGTTTTTCTAATTTCGTTTTTACTTTTCTTTTTTAGGTAATTTTCTTTACTAATTAATAAAATGAAAAATGTCGAGAAAAAAAATTAGTAAAACGAAAATTCTCAATTATAATTAAAAAAAAAAAGAATACGAATTGTAAAACAAGTAGAAGAGAGATAGAGAGAGGATTGGCTTATTGGCACGACACGCTCTCTCATAATTGTTTCTTTTGACCCCAATTTTTTTTTCCTTACTATTATAATCTACGGATATGCTTAAATACTTTCCCACATTTTATTTTATTATTATTTAATGTTTAATTTTTGAAAATACTAGACTTCATTATTTAAATATTTTCATTACTAAACCCTCCCTCACATGAGTTGGCAGGGAGATTATGTGTCTATGTATGTTTTAAGATTAACAAATAGTTTCTATCATTTTATGACAGTGTAATTGATCTACAATGATTTTGGATAGCTATACTATAATTTCAATGATTTTGCTTTCACCTAATCTTTCTATTACATTCCACTATTTCTCATATTTAACTATACAATTATCCAATCATAACTATACACTTAGTGGAGAAAAGAACTGGTATATATTTTTTCGTTTGGTACCATTTAGGTGATGGAAACGACATTTCACTAAAACAAAGACAATTTGTAAGCAATATTCGAGTTAAGAAAAGAAAAGTTTCTCATCAAAAGATCACTCATCATCTAGTAATATATTATATAAAAATTAAGAATAGGATGTCAAAAAGTATATATATATATATATATATATATATATATAAGAAAAAGTATGGTAATGCAACTTTAAACTATTTAAAGATAAAGAAAATATTAGGATCTTTTTAATAAAATTGATGGTTGTAACTTATGATTAGGTGAAGGACAGAGAGAGATTGTCTGGGGTTTTGGTCCTTTTATTATTATAAAAACGTGAATGGAGATTCTTAATAAACAACAAAATTAGTTAAGGGAAGGTGACAAAAGAAACTAACCAGCCCAGCGTGCGACCAACGCCATGGCATGTGGCGTCAAAAGAGTTGTGTTGTTTTCGTTTTGGTTATTAATATTAATAAGATGAGTTTAAACCTGGTATGTGTTCAGTTCATAACTTGAACACCGTACGTTTTATATATTTACTGTTAGTTTATGACCTTATAATTTATGGTATAATATTCAAATCACAGCTGTAAATTTATGTATGAATAACCAAAATGTTAATGGAGGCAGCTAAACAATAAAAAAAAAAGTGGGAGATAAAATAAAAAGAGGAGAATACTAGCAGAACACGCTATATATGATTGGCGTGTCTATTTGAGGGCTTGCTTAAGTTTTGTCGTTATCTATTTTGTCTTTTCGAGACGTGTGCATCCCGTTTTCCACTTCTTACTTTTGATTTTTTAATTCATACTATTTGATTATTTAAACATAAATAAAAGAACAGTTCACTAATTATTTTTTCCCACTATCATTTTGGATGGAAAAATCGAATGCAATTAATCAAGCCGTGCAAAAAAAAAAAATACAAATCTTTGGCATGAGATTTGTCTGCGTATATCATCATAGATATTTATTACTGAAATTTACTTTAATATAATTTATTTTTCTAGTACTATCAATGACTTCTTTTGTAAGCATATGGACCGACTAATGTGTTTTAAACGAGCGTTAAACAAAGTCTTCCCCACTTTTACTTTTTATATATTTTGGGAATAAAGTTTCCAAAAGTTTAAGAAGACGACAAAAAGTATGTGGTTTTCCAGTCCTCCCTTAATTTGTCGTTTCTTGGTATTGGAAAGTAACCATCCAACAGTCAATTTTGGGCCTCATTACGTTGAGATAAAGTTCAGCCCAATCCAATTTATAGTGAAGCAACATAATTTAATATTATTTGTGAATACTAGTTAAACAAATTGGGGATGTAGCTCAAATGGTAGAGCGCTCGCTTTGCATGCGAGAGGCACGGGGTTCGATCCCCCGCATCTCCAAATAATTTTTTTTTTAAAAATTACCTGTCTGTGAACAATAGTTTCAGTATCTCGTGTATAGTAGAACTTGAACAGAAAGAAGCTAGCGTTGAGACCCTTAAAACTTTGTACTTAGTTTTTGCTATTCCATTTTCTGAACTAAACATGATTTGATTACTTAAAAAGTTTGTACATAAACCCTGAAGGAGAAAATGTAAAGACAGACGTGTATAACAGTGTGATTTAAGAAGTACTGGCCATTGAGTCGATGAGCAACTCATAACCCTCAGGGACACGAGACTGAAGACGTACGCACTCAGCCAATGCAGGAACATCAGATGTAACATCTAGAAACTGAGCCACAAAGAGAAGCAAATGAAAATCAGATATCCTCTTCACGAATGGGAGGCTCCTTGCACGATCCATATGAGTTTTCAAAGCCCGCACTGTTGTTTGATTGTCTCGGTTCTCTATCGGGAAGGTACAAGACAGTGATCCCTGTCAACGGTACAAGCAAAACACACATAATTTACTTGAAACGAGTGACAACAAGTGATTGTATCAAACATAAAGCAATCATGAATGTTCTAATTCTACACTACATTCCAAAGCATATACAACTTGTGTTCTTAGTTAAGCTATTATATCATATCTAGAGGTAAAACACAAGTGACACCGATCACTACTACTTGCTAGTCTCATCATCCTATCAGGCTATCACCACTTACTAACTTGTGTGTTCTTAGTTAAGCTATTGTATCATATCTATATTATTAAAACAGAAGTACAAATATGAAAATGCTAAAATTTAGTCATTTATTACAACAGTAATTAATGAAGCTATTGATGTTTTAACGAAGCTATAATTAAAGAATGTTGTCTTATCCAAATTAACTTAATCGATTTATTACAATATAATAAATGAAGCAATTGATATTTTAATGAAGCTACTAATTAGGAATGTTGTCTTATCCAAATTTTAAAATGTTTTATTACATCTTTTTCTTTTCTTTTTCTAATTACTTCATTAATTATATTTATTATAATAATTAACATCACTTATTTTACGTGTTAATCATAATAATTTCATATGTTTGAATAAAATTATTTCATTTGTGACAAAGATTCCAACCGGTTAATAAATAGTTTTTATTTATTCACATTCATCCAAGTATTCATCCGAATAAAAATCATTTTTTTGATATCGTTTTTTGATGTTCTAAAACTAAACTACACGTAAATATTATAAATTTCTAAACGGAGTTTGAGTTGATCCTTCCGGGTCCGGGTAGGTTCATATTATAAAATTCTAGACGGGGTTTGAGTTGATTTAAATTAACACCCGCTAATTAACACCCGCTCGGTGAGCGGGTCCAGCTCTAGTCTAGAGGTAAAACACGAGTGACATCGATCACTGCGACTTGCTAGCCTCATCATCCTATCACTACTTGCTAGAGCATATCTGCCAAGTCTGAACCCAACTAAACGAAGATAGTTATGCTACGATAAATGGCTTAGAAACGAACCTGATGATCCAAGATCTTGACGACAACGAGGAAGAAATCATTGTCGACTTCTTTAAGATCCTTGACTCCAACAACCACCTCTTTCTTCATCTTAGAGAGCTTAGGATCATCCTCAGGGCCAATCTCCGTCACAAACCACCCTTCCCTGAACAACCTAACACACATGTCACTCATCTGAAACGCCTCAAAATGAACATCAGCACCACCATCCTCATTGATCTCAAGCTTCACAACCGCCGTGACCCACTCCTTCAACTCACTCTCTGCGTGAAGCTGCGCAGCTAGCAACACCTCAACGTTAGACAATGTGTACTCCTTATTATCCTGCGTCACAGTCTGGTTGAATATAAACCCAACTCTCCTCATCCCTAACCCTAAAGCAATCGCATCCACACGTTTCTCTTCCTCAACGTCTCTCATGAGAATGAGATTATCCTCCATCCCTTGCTGCGGCGGCTCGTAGATGAAATTCACCTCAACCTGACCTTCCTCGGAAACGTTCCCGTACATGAACCCGCCGCGTTTGACAGCGAACGCCAGCGACTCGTTGACGTAGCTCTGAAACGCGTTGGCGCAGTCGCGATCGAAGGAGACGGAATCGCAGTGAGACTTCTCTTGACGAGACACGCGCATCTGGCGTGCGATTAGGTCATCGACGGTCATCTTCCTCCCGAAGGAACCGGCGGGTGTTACGGCGGGACCGCCGCGAATCGTGCGCTCGCCTTCGTACGCCAGGTAGAGGATAGATCCGTGGGAGAGATTGAGAGAGGAGATTGGGAGGTTGGGGTTGGTCATGTCGGTGAAGCCAAGGAAGTCATCGGGAGATTTCGCGAGGAGAAGGTTGCGATCGGTGGATAAGGTCTGGTTGTGGAGAGGGATCTGGAGCTGATCTTGGATTAGGGTTTTGAGTTCGGAGATAGTGATGTGAGATCCTTCTACGTTCACTCTCTCCAATCCATCTCTGCTTCGGATTCTGATCATCATCGTCTTGTTTGTTTCGTTCCAATACCTGAAGTGAGATTGATTTTAAGGTATATTTGAATCAATGGTTTTCTTCTCCGATTGAAGTCGAAAAGCTCTCTGATATTCCAAGAACAGAGAAACCAAGAACTGAATATGTTCCAGAAAAAGAAAGAAATGGGCTTTAAACTGAGCCCACCTAAACTTTTAATGGGCTTCACTAGTAACCTGAATGGGCTAACTTTTAGCACATAACCGTTTTTCAGAAGACCCGTGAACTGTGATACATAAGAAACGATTTGATATATTTAAGGTTCTATAAAAATGGTTCAGCAATTCGATTTTATCCGAAACAATTTTTCTAAAATCTAATTTGAACCTATTTAAAGTCAGGTAAAATCAATTAAAATTAATATAATTTAGTCAAATATGTTAATTTAAACAATAATATTAAATAGATTTATAAATTTGTCTAATTTACTTTGCTTTGCATATCTAATTTTATTATTTTATTACAATAATTTTATATTTCTGTTTAAAAACTATAACATTTCATATAAATATATATTTATAAATAAACCAATCATTCGTTAACACTTATAGACCTTGTTTAAATTCTGAATAATTTACCTAATCGTTAGTTTTCTATAAAACGTCTAGTTACCGTCTAACAATTTTGGTAGCCATCATAGATTTTTATTGTATAATAAAATGCCCATGAATCGATTGGAATTATTAAGTAATAAGTGAAGTGATACGATCTTTAGAATAGATTGGGATGATATGATAGGAGTGGTCCAGTTTTAATTATATTAAATGGTCCAAAAAGGAAAGGCTGTTAAACTTATATGGTGTCGCCTTGAGGACCACATTCCTAGATCACTCCATTTATCGAAATCGAATCTGTATAATTAGTTTATTTATTTCTATTAAAATATTTTCGAATTAAATGCTTAAAAGCTCATATGTTTGACAAATGAAATCGATAGTTCAGCAGCAGCAAAACGATACTCCCTCTGTTTCATAATAAGTGTCACTTTGACATCATGCATACGGATTAAGAAAACAATTAATTTTGCATATTTTCTATATAAAAACACAATTACCTATACACCTAACCATATTTCAACCAATAAAAAAATAAATTAGAATATAAAATTAATAAATTCTGCATCGAAAAGCGAAAACGACACTTATTTTACAACAAAAAAATTCTCTAAAGTGACACTTAATATGAAACGGAGGGAGTACAAAAAAACATAAATACGCGGTCCCATTCAACTTTACAATAATGACAATTGGCAAATGCTATATTGCTCACTTCTATGCCACCATTTTTGCAGTGACGGATAAAAAACAGCGCTATAATATACTCTTTGTGTTCCAATAAAATATATATTTTAATTTTTTACATTTATTAAGAAAATATACAAAATTTTAATTATCATTGTTTTAATTTCTATAGTTAACTATTCCTCATAATTTTTAATCAATAAATTTTTAATTAATATATTTAAATTTATATTTTATTATTATTTAATGCATTGAAAATATAAAAAATATAATTTTTGAAACATTTTTGTCTAAATATGGATTTTTGTAACGGAGGGAATACTAATAATCAATATGTTTTATTCTATTTGAATTTAATACATAAAAATAATAAGATACTAATTTTTTTAAAATATATCTTAAATATATAAAAATGTTACTAAATAAACTTAGTTCAATCAATAAAAATAGTATTATGTAATTAACTGAAAATGTAAAACTTTATTAAATCCTATCTAAAATAATAAGTACACTTGATTTGTAACAAAGAGGTTGCAATACCTGCTATTCTTGATCATCGAAATCTGAATATAGGTCCATAAATGAATGAAATGAATGGAGAAGATCCTTCAACACAAACCTCCTTGCAAAACTATCACTTAAAACAAATGAAATATTTAGGAGGGGAATAACTCAATAAAAGAATAAATTATATTATCTTCGTTTGATATTAAGTATAGTTGTAAAAAAATTATTATAAAATAAATGTCGTTTTAGCATTTTAATGCATAATTTATTAAGTTTATTTTTTCAATTGATTGAAATATGGTTAGATATATGGATAATGATTTTTTACATATAAAATATGTAAAATTAAATATTTTTTAATTTATGTATATAAATCTAAAACGACACTTAAAATGAAATTAACGGAGTAAAAGAAAAGCTAGAACGAACGGTTTCACTAAAAAGAAGCAAATAATATAACTTTTATTCAAATCTGCCACAAATAGAAAGAAAATAACATCACTGCAACCACTGTTAGAGCACAAACGGAATGATTTGAATACTGTAGTGAGTGATCATACCGAGGCAACAAAATAACAATTGAAGGCCATGCGGGTAGAGACATGAGAATTGTTTAATTAATTTATTTAATCAGTTGAAATAGAGAACTATGACAAGTTTACAATTCATTATATTTCCAGAAAACATATTAATTAAGATAGTCGCTTTGATGGTAAGAAAGAGATGCTGCTCTTACTAGACACGAGTAACTCAATGATTAGATATGCTTACTAGTTTCTAAAGGAGATATGTAAAACACTGACCATAGATGCCTGCTCACTCCACGTGATAAAAAGAAAACTAAAAAGACAGATTGAAAGCTGGACATTTGTGATTTTCTGAAACTCCCAATCCTTTAGTATTTACTTACGAGAGTTCAACAAAAAAAAACACGAAGTTTCCACGAATTACCAAATAAAACATGAATTCAAAACTGACCAAAAAAATATTGTACTTTTTAAAATTTTTTAATTTTATTTGTGAAATAACATCGTTTTGTGTGCATTTAAAACAAAAAAAATGTTTATCTCAGGATTCGAACTCAAGAACTTAAAGCCAAACAACATGGTTTTTTGCCACTATGCTAACAACACTTTTGATGAAATCTTCTAATTACCTCTTTCTTTCTTTTTTTACTTACTTCCAGCTTTTCTATACTAATATGTTTATTTTTTCTTACAAAAGAAATGTATTTAATTTTAAAAACAAATTAAATCGATTTGAACCAAAACATATCTATATCCAAAAATACTCGAGAATAGCCCTAACAAGCTTTTATTACAAAATAGTTTCCAAAAAAAAATAATCAAAATATATTTTATTAAAAAGTGTAAATATACATTTATACCTATAAAGTTATCTAATCTAGATTTAAAGTTTAAAGTTGTGGGGTAAATTTAAATTTAAAAAAATAAAAATAAAAATTAAAATTTTCATAGTAAAAATGAATTTTTTTTGAAGATTATTTTGGTGAAAAAACATAAAATAACTATATTTGATCTAGTATTGATATAATAACCATTTGATTAGGTACTTTTGATAAGAATACATACACAAACACAAAGGTGTTGAGAAAACAATGCGGTAGTAGGTCAAAAGTGGATTAACGGTAACGATCGTATCAAAGCATGAGATTCAGTGAGGAGCAGATACACTGTTTGATCTGTGACATATGTTTAACTAGAGAGGACATAACTATGGAGAGTCCATGCAGACAGTGCAAAGTCCACCATTCATTGTTTCTTTCCATGTACACAGTTTACTTCAGAGAAACTAGGGCATTCTCGTAATTCATAGGTAACCTATTTCTTTTCCTCTTCTAGTGAATAGTGATTAACCCAATGTACGTGCGACAAAGCCAGATATAATTTAGTTTTATCCTATTTTACACACCCACGATGTACATTAATTTTTCTATAAAAATAATAATAATACTTATAAGAATTTTGGTAATAATTATTTAGTCACCATTTTGTGTCCGTAGACTGTGTAAAGAGGTTCGTCCTTACGGTAGCGATTGAGATGATGACGCTGCACTTAATACTTATTTTGTATTTATAAGTAATTGTTTTAAGAAATTAATTGATACTTGACTTAGTTAAGTAGAGACCAAATATCGAATACAAAAAATGTAACAAGTAATTATACCCACCCCAATATACTGTTTTTATATACAATAAACTCCTGCTCGTTTTTTTTTCAAATGTAAGTGATGTATCTCAAAATCTATTGAGAAAATTAAGTTTAAGATATGAAAAATGTATATTGATATATGAGCTTATACAACTGTGATGAACATAAGGTATAAGAATACAAGTAAACTCAAGAATAACTTGGATATAATTGTATTGTATGAACTTTGGGATTCCTTTCTTCTTTTCCTTTGCGCTTTATAACTGTTTGAAAAAGATCGTAACCGTGACATAATCTTCGGGGGTCAAAACACCATCTTGAATGTCCCGATGTTCCTTACATTTGGGTTGATCCAGTCAAGTCGATATTAACCCTTTTTTGAGTTCAGAAATAGTTTTTACTATGATTAACTTATGGGTATTCTAAGCCTATGAAAAATTTCAGATTAATTTTCACGAGAAAATGCAATCCAAAACTCTTTCTTTGAATATGTAAATGGACCCCAAAACATGAGCTCATATCCTTGTAAATATTCAGAAACATTGTAATTTATGTTTGCACAATCAATGAATTGAATATAGAACATGCTAGCGTCTCAACCCTAATTTTTTTATCACCCGATCACATTATCTTGGACAAATTGGTTTTCATTTATCATAAACATGTTATCTTCTTATACGATATTTGAATTATTAAACTGCATTTGAAGTGGTGTGAAATCCATCTTTATTAATATTTTTTTTTCATTGTTATCTGCAAAACAATATCTATATATATAAAGTACAGTTCTCTCTCTCCAGAGGAAGCCACGTCATCAATTCGTGCTAGGAGAACGCGACACGTGTCACCTTCACTCAAACCGCCGCGTTTCATTTAACTTATTCTTCGTACATGCGGGCTTCGTATTTGTCTTGGGCCCTTATTTATTTAACCACACTTGACCAGTCCGTTGCAGTAACACACCGTTTTGATATTAGGGTTGAGCCCCTCTTCTCTTCATCTCCCCCATTCGAGATCAACGCCCGACTTGATTTCTAAAAGCCTTGATTCGTCTTCTTCCAAACAATCAGTAGCCTCTTAAAGTACTTTTTAAATCCATCATCCACGATCCACATTCAATGCGATCTTCACACACGCAAGGCGGTGGAACTGCAACTATAAAGGAGTAAGCTTTCCTACCATGAGAACCACAACAGTATTTCTTCAAACCAGTAATCTTATTTTCATTAAACTGGCTAACGCAACAGTAATTTCTTTTTGATTCGAAGACCAAACGATGCTCCTCCTCCGTTCAACTGCGGTTGTTCCGTTTTTGGGAGGTCAGGAACATCCGACGCAGTGGCAACTCATGGAGTGGATATGCTGCTACTGGATTCACAGGTTTGTTCTGCTCCTCTGTTTGATTTCATAGCTGGAATTTTTTTATTCAATTTTAACGTTTCCGTTTGGTTGAATCCTTATTACCAAGTTTTCCTGTTTAGATCTTCATTGACTTCTATTTAGGTTTAACGTCAGTGAAGGTTCTCAGAGATATGAATATTGTCAGTAATTGGTATGTCTATGTAGTTTGGCGTTGTTTGGTTCTCGGTTCATCTTCTCATAGGCGTTAAAGCTTGGATTGATTCATCGTCGTTAACAAATTCTTAGCTATTTCAACCCATTAAACAACGATCACTCATTCAATGACTCTTATCCCTCATCCAAGCAGTGAATTTCCACCTATAAAAAGGTAAGCCTCATCCCTTATAAATTTTTTTCCAAAGCCGCAACTTCGGCCAGTAATGGCGGCGAAAGGAAATCTTGGTGGCAGAGGAGGGAGGTGGTGTTGGTGGTTTGGGTTGGTTTGTGTAACGGGTGCCTGCACCTCCTGTGAAATCTCCAACGGATGGGCTATAAACAACATAATCTGTTGGTGCTCATATCAAACGTGTAATTGAACTCTAATGTTGTGTCATTCATATATATGAAGTTTCCGCATCCTTCTTTCACCTTTTGTTTGTCATAATGTTATGTCAGTCATATATGTGAAGTTGAATTTGATTTGGTTTTTGCAGACAAAACAAGCCTTTACACCAGATCAAATTAACTATGCCAAAGTGTCCTATGATATGAGGAGGTTCTCTTACACGATATAACTTTACGTTTGATTAGAGTTTCTTTTCTTTTTGAAAAACCATCAAGCTGCTGTTACAGGTCTCAGTGGTTGTTAACTCAAAAAATGAACGCCAAGGTGAAAAAAATCATCTCTTATTACTTGATTCGCGCTCAGGTTTATATGTTTTCTGAGTCTGACAATGAAACTGGTGCTGGCCAATGCTTCCTCAGTAAGTAAGATGCTCAAATAATAGTCTTTTGTTACACTGTAATCATAAACGTCTACTCAAACATGATACACATTATTCACCACATATTATGTTAACACTTATGGTTCTTATTTTAAAAGAACATGTGTGGAGGACCCCTTGAGAGCAATGTTCCACATGTCAGCAGAATCTACACATCTTAGTTGAAGTAGTCCGAATTCAATTCTTTGCACAATAAAGTCATACTTTTGATTTGCTTTTTTGCTACTTTTGGTCAACTTTATAATGTTGCTACGACGACCCTGTAACATCCCACTCACCTACCACCCTACCTTCACCCACCTACTAACCCCACTCCCCTCCACCCAACTCCCATTTGCAACCAGAAAAGAAAAGAAGAAGAGAGAGAGAAGAGAGAGAAGGAAGAGAGAGAAGAAAGAGAGAGGAGGAGGAGGAGGAGCTTGTCGCCGGAACTCGCCGCCGGAGTCACCACCATCGAGATCTACCTGTCACCGCCGTTCGCAACCAAAGGTAATCACCGGAAACCGCCTTAGTTTTAAGTTTAGTTTCGGCCGTTTTAGTAAATCGACCATAACTTTCAAACCGTGACGAATCTGGTAAATCTGAGACCACCATCGCGTTCCTCTCGTCGAGACGAGTCCGTAGACACCAGAATCGCCCCGATCGGACACCGGACGAAGCCGCACGCGCCTCCGGAAGTTTCGTCAACCGCGCGCGTGCATCCACGGACCACCGCCGGACCGCCGCAGGACCACCGCCGGACCGCCGCCGGACCGCCGCCGGACCGCCGTTGACCGGCGAGTTGACCGACGAGTTGACCGGTTTGACCGGTTTAATTCGGTTTGGTTCGGTTTAATTCGATTTTCGGTTTAAATTGATTTCGGTTCGGTTAAGGAAAACCGGTTGGTTTAATTCAATTTCAATTTGGATAAGGTTTGACCAGGGTTGACTTTGACCTGCGATTTGACTTTTTGACCGGGCTACCGTTTACCCGTTTTAACCCGTTCGAAAGGCGTTCTGACACGATTTTTCGATCTGATTTCAGATTTGGAGTCTATTTGAGCCCCAGGAGTCCACAAGTACCACTTTCCCATATTGCTAAGGTGAGGGTCTATTCCGCAAATCCCGAACAAGTATTAGAATTCGTCCTATTGTCGTTTAGTTCGAAACATGTTCCGTCTGATTGAAATTGAGTCTTGCGTGGTAGTTAGTTCATTCATTGTAAACCGGAACTAGGGGTCTAGATGATTCAACTATTGATATGATTGAGTGATGCTAAGTGATGTTATATATATGTACGTATACATAGTTATGAGTAGGGACTATGTGTGAGAGCGGGAGTTCGGAGATGTCCGAGCCGCCAGCGCAGAGACGTCTGTGCTTCGTCACGAGGACTGGCCGCCAGCACAGAGATCGTCTGATGCCACTTCGCTACGAGCCGCCGGTGCAGAGATCGTCTGGGACTGCTTCGCCACGGGAATAGGCCGCCAGCCCAGAGATTGTCTGTGACTGCTACGCTACGAGCCGTAGGATAAGAGATCGTCTGGTGACTGCTTCGCCACGGGTAGAGGCCGCCAGCTCAGAGATTGTCTGATGCCACTTCGCTACGAGCCGCCGGTGTAGAAATCGTCTGTGACTTCTACGCCACGGGAATAGGCCGCCGGTACAGAGATTGTCTATTACTGCTACGCTACGAGCCGTAGGATAAGAGATCGTCTGAGGCTGCTTCGCCACTAGGATGAGTTGCCGGTACAGAGACGTCTGTGATTACTTTGTTCTGGTTTGGGACGTGATACAGAGATGGCTGCATTCGACACGGGGTTAGGGTGCGGGGGTACAGAGACATACTGTACTAGCCACGCGTAGCATATTTATATATATCCGTAGAGGAGAATGCAGAGCGTATGGCTTATCTATGTGCTGTCATTGCATTGGTTGTTTTTGTGTGATGTCCTAGACATCGTGTTTGTTCATGTTAGTGCTAAACTTCCATAGTGGGAGTTCTTTTACCCGAGTCAGTGGTTTGCGTTTAGCATCCCATACCTCACTGAGTGACTTCCCCGTTGCTCACCCTCATTCCTTTCCCCCTTTCAGGTGATACTGACGATCAGGATTGATCATATCGGGCTGGTGCTTTTGGGACTGTTTTCTACGCTGTTTTTCCAGACTTAATTTATAATATTACCAACTTTATTCGAGTTTATGTATCATTTGGATTTATGAGATTTGAATTTTATGTATAATTATAAAAATGGTATTTCAGACAATTAATATTATTATTATATTATTACGTGAGATGCGGGTCTCACAGACCCTTCTGAAGTTGAGTTACGATCATGAAAAGCAACAAAATGCGTGGTCTTTGGATTCTCAATGGTGCATGTAGAATAGTATTTAACTTCAGAAGATTATATAGACTCTTAGATTTTCGAAGATGGTACAATCAGTTTATGGTTACATGGTTTGAACCTCTCACACTAATAATATCTTTGTCCATTCAATTAAAACGAATCTCCAATCCATTTTGTCGCTATTATTTTTGTATCACTGTAAAAGTAAAAGTTCATGGTTATTTTCATGAACTATAAACGAATTCAGTCATGAGAGGAATGGACTACTAGATTTGCCTCAAGGTTGTTTTTAATAAATGAATCAATGACCATTTCTTATGAAAATCATTTATGTATTAATCAAAGCACATGAATACATTAATTAACAGCATTCAGAATTAAATACATGAATCGTAAAAATGTTACGCAAATCATAGAAGAACAAAATTAACCTTTAATTATTTTTTAATTATATTGTGAATGGTGTTATTCATCTTTTATTTACAAAACCCATTTTACAATACCATAAAGTTCATGCTACAGTAAAAACTTTTTTTATCATCTATATAAATAAATTAAACAAGATATTATAAATATTGGAACTCTTCAGACAAAACATATTTTAAATATAATAGTAAATACAATGCAAATGTATAATGAAAAAATATATATATATAGGGAAATTTTCATGTTTACCATATTATTGGTACCACTTTTCATTTCTATATTCATTAAAGACACATTTTTATAAATACCACTTTTTAAGAGACAAATATTTTTAAAATTAATTAGAATTCTAAATTTTACATTACTAAACTCTACCCCACCCTTTAATTCTAAACCCTAAGTCTTAAATTAATTAATCCAAGGGTTATAAGTATGTTTTTCTTCTTAAAAAATAAAGGTAAAATTGATTAAGGTAAACATGAAAAATTATACAAGAAAAGTGGTAATTTTGGCAATTTTTCATATATATATATATATATATAAAGATAAAAAATTACTAAATCAAATTATTTGAACTTAGGACAAACAAACTAAAATATTATTATTCATTTACAAAGAACTACAAAAATATTCAATTAAAACTGTAAAAGTTAAGAAACTAATAAGAAAATAAAAAATAAAACTAAACTATTTACATAATAGTGAACAAAGACGTAGATTACTTATGCATCAAAGGTATCTGCTTTACATTAAAATATTTGAAACATAATTTGATAATTATATATTTAAGTGTTAATTTATAATATAAACAACTAGATTTGCACTTTCACTATTTTACTCAGTTCTAAAATATCATATTCAGACTAACATATACCATAACGAATGCAATCATGTTGACCCCAATCCTTTGGCAAATGATAATCATGAGAACCACAAAACCTATTCTCAGGAACATAAAATATAGCAACCACAATTAAACAACCAATTTTAGATTTAAAGTTATCAAAAAATGCAGCGAGAGCACCACCTACAGCTTATACATCTAATATAATATGTTATACGTCGTACTCTATTAATATAAATAAACATCAAAATCCAAACATTATTAATCTTAATATACATAATCCCTCCACACCCTAACATTCTCAAAAATCATAAACATTAATATACAATTTTAGAAAAGCTTATATAATACACACACAAAGAAAATATACAATTAGATCATCTATAAAGTAGTGTTTTCTCTCATGTGAAGTTGCCACATCATCAAATATACTCACCACAAATTGACACTTCACTTTAATTTTTTAAAATTTGTAAAAAAAATCTCATTTTTCACTCTCTTACTATTTATACTAAATATACTAACATAATATTAAATAATCCATATATTTTTAATAATTAAATATGAATTAAGCACAACCCAATTATGAATTTTAAATTTTAAATAATGTTTAAATAAATATTTTCAATGATTAAAAATGATTTAAACCCAAACCAATTATAATTTTAAAAATTAATAGCATAAATATTAACAAATATAAAATTAAAATTTTGGTTAAACTAATATATTTATATTATTAAATACTTTCAAGAAGTTATATTGTTTCCTTAAACATTATAATCATTACATCATATATTTTATAATTAAATAAATATTAAAATATTTATAATTTATAGTCATTTATCATTTGATATCATAATCCATAAAAGAAGAGAAATTATTAAAATTAGTATTCAAAAATTTATATTTTTTCATTAAGCATTATAAGCATCTACAATATATATATATATATATATATATATATATGTGTGTGTGTGTGTGTGTGTGTGTGTGTGTGTAATCAACTACATCATATATGTTATATTATTTTAATATTTATTTTTAATATATATTGGTTTGAAATAAATATTAAAAACTTTACATAGTTTTATAATTTAAGTAATATAGATAAACTAAAAAAAATATGAATAGTCATTTAACATTTGATATCATAAATAAAAAACAGCATAGCTTATTAAAAATAGTATTAGTAAATTTAGTTATATTAATCTATTTGTGTTAAGCTTTAAATTATCTATTGAAAAACTTAATGACCAGTTTTAAGCAAAACTTATACTTAATAATACTTTTAACATCATATATAAGTAAATAATTTTAAGAAAAAATCAGAATATTAATAAATACAATAAAAATATTTCAATATAATGATAATATATAGTAAATTGTTAATATGTGACAAGCCATTTATATAAAATAAATTTAATGTCAAAATCATATTTTAAATATCGTATTATTCTTCAGAAACGATAACCCAAATAACAAAAACCAAACAAATTATTGATGGAAGTCAATACAACATTTACAAAATACAAACAGTCATTTCACGGATTTTGGGTTGCAATCTTCAAATGTTTAGCATTAAACACCTTATAAAACTCACAAATTTCTTAAAATATATAAGACAACAAATTCTTCTCTAATTCGAATAGTACACTATCTAAACAAAAAAAACAACATCATTAAATATACCTTGAAAACTAAAAAATAATTATTTTCTAAAAAAATTCCTAATTATTTTGAATGATATGGTTTATTTGATAATTTAAAAATATGTAAATATTTAGACAGCAATGTGTTATGTTTTATGTTGGTTAACAATGATAGGTAAAGTGTATTTTCTACATAATGTAAAACTATAGATTTCAAAGAAAATGTAAAAAATAATATATATATTAACAATATATAAAAATTATATGTTGAATATCAATCGCAATTCCAAATGATATCAATACTAAAAAATGTAAAATAATTACACACTAAATTTTTTTTAAAAAAATAGTTAGATAAACATATGTTTTTAATAAAAATAATAAAATTGAATAGTAAATATATTTTGAAATTAATTTTGAATTTAGAATAATTAAATATTTTTTTTCTTACTTCTCGCCCGTAGGGCGGGCCTACCCTAGTTTATATATAAAGAAGTGTTTAATCTCTCCTGAAGGCTTCCACATCAGCGCCATGTCATAAAGTTGATGAAGGAGAGTGCGCCCCGTGTATAGGTTAACTCATCGATCTGCGACCGGCTGTTACGAAGCCTTTACTCTCCGTCACTGTTTCGCCTTCCCCCATTCTTCTTCATATTCTCTCTCACTCTTCTTTCACATCTTTCCCTTATCCTCCTCTTCCCTTCATTCCCCTCACCCATTAAGCCTTTCCTTTCCTCATGTCGTAACTACAGTCGCCACACATCTCTCTCTGACCACGACCTCTCATGTTTCGTTTCTGAGAAGCCTCCTCATGTAGCCGTCCTCCTCACTGGCGGCGGCGAGCCCTCCGCCTCCTCCACGCTGCTGACCACTCCTGAACCGCCTTCTACCTCAAAATCTGGTTCCATGTACGTGTCTGCTTTTTCATCTCATGTCTCTGTCTAGAAATATGGGTTTGTGATGTTTCTGTTTTGAAAATTTCTGGAATCAGTGCCCCTGTGAAGATGATTTGAAGTATGCAACGCATGTTTGTGAGCACGTAGGTTCATACTTTATATACTTCACTGGAAGATATATTTACTTCTTATTCAAAAGGTTTATACCTTTTCAACTTAGAGCAATGAAAGGGAGGATCTTTACTGCTTCTTTTGGTGCCATTTTACAGGTTGATGTAACTTTGGAAGTTGTGCATTTAACAGATGAATACTCGGAAAGAGTTGTAAGTTCTTTTCTGTTTCAATGCTTCTTTTTAGAGTAGCCTAATTTTTTTAGGGGTTCTGATTGTTTTTCTCGATGATAAGTTAAGTTTCTTACATTATTGAAGAGTACCTTGTGGGCATACACCTAATCCAGATGTTCTGTGTTATACTAGAATCAAGTTCGGTAAGCTCTTTTGCTTAATAGTTTGTGAAGCAAAAGCTTTTTGCTCAGACTCTTGCTTTCAGTTAAAGTGTATATGCTAATGTATATGCTACTATGATTAATCAACTAGATATTGATCTTGATTTTTTTAAGGACATTCATGGATGCAATCAGTGATATGGAGTATGATTACATATATTCAGGTCATTATGCTAAAGTTGTCTATCCTCCTGCTGGTCCATCTGTTTTGGAACTCTCACAAGACATGGTACTTCAACACATACCCATAACTTGATCTGCCTTTAATTTCTGATCAGCATGCTTAGAGCGGATGTCACTTGCTAGGTGTAATGTTCGTATTATTTTTATATGCTACTAATCCTTCTTCAGTACATTGCTTTGGCGTTTAGCATCTCTACCACTTAATCTCTGCATCGTTCTATTTTTATTCTCAGGTGAAAAGATCAGACCTACTTCTTCTCACATCTCTCTCATTCCCAGTTTAAGCAACAATTTCCTTTGATTACCAAATGTCATTACCGCCTGTAGGGCGGACCGGCCCTAATTGAATTATATTTTATTCAATGTGTTTTACCAATCGCATGAATTGGATAACATATATTTATTTATGTGCTGAGCTTCTATCATTTTTTCAGTCATAATTTTGGATGTTATTTTTATATGTGATCCATTCAAGTGTTAAAATGAAAAATTAGTAGATATTGCTATACTCTAAAATGAAAATCTAGTACATACATTTGAATATTTAGACCATCTCTATTGGAGGTTCTTCTATTGAAGTTATTAATATATGTATTATGTATATATATGTATGTATATATCATATATGCGTAAATAATTGTGGGTTCTACAATTATTGCGGAATCCCATAAAAAAAGAGTTTTTAAAGATTCTTAAAACCCTCTTTTAAAAACTTTTGTCTATGGGATTCCACAATAATTATGGATCCTACAGTTACTTATACATATATAATATACATATACATAACACATATATTTAGTGGATTTGAAAATTATTTGAATATGAAATATTCATTTTGATGGTTATCCAATTTAAAGTGGTGGGTAAGATAAACAAAGATGAAATTACTGTAATACAGTTAGCACCTAGGAGATGTTCAGATTCCCACATCAAAACATGATTGGACGGTTCTGATGTAATCATAATTAACCCTTAGAGCACCTCCATCAAGGGTTGATGGGGGGAGTTCACACGCAAACCGAGAAAAAAAATAATATTAAAATCAGATTTTTATGAACTCCTCTTTCAAAAGTTCACCGCGTTGAACCCCGATGACTCCAGGTTCACCACGTGTCAACATATGATTGGTCCAATATTAATTTTTTTTTTTTTAATAAACAAAAATAAAAAAAAAATTATTTTTTTATTTGTGTGAAACCCCAAAGGGGTTCATCAATGTGGGTGCTCTTAGCTTTCTTATTACCGTCAGATCATTCATTTCCATTATTACCAAAAGTTTTTTCTTCTTCCACGTTCTGTTGTGGTCTCTGCCCTCTGGGCCTTCACCCCATATCCAGCCGTACATCGCGTATCGTTAGATTCCCTCTTCCCATACACCTTGCCGCATATCGATACACCCTCTTCTCTTGATATAATAGTGAGCCGTGATAAGTGACCACTCCAACTTTATCGGCTCAGCACAGTGGCTAAAGACAATCTCCCGCTAATCAAATCCAACGGCTGATATTTGAATTTTAAAGGACACGCGTCACGATCGTAATCGACAATTCACAATCACCGAAAAGGTATCACATGGAGATGTTTGACCATGGTTAACACTTAACCGAACCAGAGTCGCCTTTTAACTCGAGACCTCCCTCTCTATCCTTCTTCTTCCTCACATTCAACGTTTGTTTCTGCATACTGATTCATAATCTCCGTTAGATCATCGAATCACAGCTTTTCTCAACGCAATGTATAAGCGAGTGGACTTATCCTTTCCAGAAGAAGTTCTGGAACACGTATTCTCCTTTATCCACCTCGACAAAGACAGGAACTCCGCGTCTCTTGTCTGCAAATCATGGTACGAGATCGAGCGTTGGTGCAGGAGGAAAGTCTTCATCGGGAACTGCTACGCCGTCAGCCCCACGACGGTGATAAGGAGGTTCCCGAAATTGAGATCCGTGGAGCTTAAGGGGAAACCACATTTCGCTGACTTCAATTTGGTGCCGGAGGGATGGGGAGGTGACGTGTATCCGTGGATTGAAGCGATGTCGATGTCGTACACGTGGCTGGAGGAGATAAGGCTGAAGAGGATGGTGGTGACCGACGAGTGCTTGGAGCTTGTAGCTAAGTCGTTTAAGAATTTCAAAGTTCTTGTGCTCTCTTCCTGCGATGGCTTCTCCACCGATGGACTCGCTGCTATCGCCGGATCTTGCAGGTATCATAATGGCCACATTGCATCAAGATTCAAATATTAATTTCATTTCTAATTCGTAAACATTGGAGGTGACCTAGGTTGTTAGCTCTGATGACTAATATTTTAAGTAATGCTAAGACGAAACTAATATTATATACTATAATTTCGGGTTTGGGATATTAGGGACTTTGCCCCCGAACCTCCTGCTATTCAAAAAGAAAACACTTGTGGTGCTTGAATTGGTTATATGATTCTTATGCAGGAATCTGAAAGAGCTTGATTTGCGTGAGAGTGATGTTGACGATGTTAGCGGACACTGGCTTAGCCATTTCCCTGATACATACACTTCTTTGGTATCACTCAACATCTCTTGCTTAGCCTCTGATGTATGTTTCTCTGCTCTGGAGAGGCTGGTGCGTAGGTGTCCCAATCTCAAGTCTCTCAAGCTTAACAGAGCTGTTCCTCTTGAAAAATTGGCTACTTTACTAAAAGGAGCACCTCAGTTAGAGGAACTAGGCACCGGTGGCTACACTGCTGATGTGTGTCGCGATGTGTTTAATGCTTTAGATGTAGCTGTCTCTGGGTGCAAGAAGTTGAAGTCCTTATCTGGGCTTTGGGATGCTGTCCCTGCCTATCTTCCAGCTGTTTATTCGATTTGCAGTCGAGTTACAACTTTGAACCTGAGTTATGCAACTGTCCAGAGCTATGATCTTGTCAAGCTTATTAGCCAATGTCCTAAATTGCAGCGCCTCTGGGTGAGTCACCACTTTAACATAATTTTCTAAATTTAGTTC
This sequence comes from Moricandia arvensis, assembly GCA_905132765.1. Classification (NCBI taxonomy): domain Eukaryota; kingdom Viridiplantae; phylum Streptophyta; class Magnoliopsida; order Brassicales; family Brassicaceae; genus Moricandia; species Moricandia arvensis. The sequence continues at coordinate 34,837 of CAJHQP010002577.1, forward strand.
ATTTTACAAGACATTGTATGAGAAAGCATGTGCGAAATAGTTGAGGCCAACCTTTTCTTTAACTGTGGTGATCTGACTTATTTACATAGGTGTTGGACTACATCGAGGATGCTGGTCTTGAGGTGCTTGCTTCAACATGCAAGGACCTTAGAGAGCTGAGAGTGTTTCCCTCTGAGCCTTTTGTAATGGAGCCTAACGTCGCATTGACAGAACAAGGGCTTGTCTCCGTCTCCGCGGGCTGTCCAAAACTCGAGTCGGTTCTCTACTTTTGTCGTCAAATGACCAATGATGCGTTGGTAACCATTGCTAGGAACCGTCCCAACATGACTCGCTTCCGTTTGTGCATCATTGAGCCAAAAGCCCCTGACCATCTAACACTAGAGCCACTGGATGTTGGTTTCGGAGCCATTGTAGAGCACTGCAAAGATCTCCGGCGGCTCTCCTTATCAGGGCTGTTGACAGACAAGGTTTTCGAATACATTGGGACGTACGCAAAGAAGATGGAAATGCTATCAGTGGCGTTTGCAGGAGACAGTGACTTGGGGATGCATTATGTTTTGTCAGGTTGCGATAGCCTGAGGAAACTAGAGATAAGGGACTGCCCGTTTGGAGACAAAGCGCTATTGGCCAACGCTTCGAAGCTGGAGACAATGCGATCTCTTTGGATGTCTTCTTGTTCCGTGAGTTTTGGAGCCTGTAAGTTATTAGGACAGAAGATGCCAAAGCTCAATGTGGAAGTCATCGATGAGCGAGGTTCACCTGACTCGAGACCAGAGAGCTGTCCTGTTGAGAAAGTGTTCATATACCGAACAGTGGCGGGTCCTCGGTCTGATATGCCTGACTTCGTCTGGAACATGGACCAACGGTCATCAATGAGGTTTTCCAGGCAAATTATCACTACTAACGGGTTATAAAAAAAACAAAAACTAGACGAGGTACATTCTTTCATTAAATCCTTGTTCATCATCTCCCCATATGAATGTTCTAGTTTAGGAACACGGGAGAGAGAGAGAGATCAGCTCCATTGATTTACTTCTGGGCTGCTTCATATAACCACCAAGCTCATGAGCAACGAGCTAGGGAGAGAGAGAGAGAGACCTTTTTAATATATATTGTTGTCTGTTTCTTTGTCTAGTTACTGGTAGGGTATTACTTCTTCAGAGGATGAAGTTCAGATATTTTTGTAAAACACAATAATGTCAAAAATGTAACTGCTCTACTTATTTGGACTCATTTTTTACTCCTTTCCAAATGTTTTTATCTCGTCTTTGCCAATTTCATTTGTCCGGTTAATCCTGAAAGTTTTCACTCAAACGCTGGGAGATCAAAATATAGGCGTATGTTACTAGCCAAACAAAGGTTACTTACTAGACATTCAAAGGACTTAGGCTACAAGATCTGGATCAACAAGTTCATAGATCCTACACTACAAGTATCAGTCACTTGTGGAATAAATTCTTATGTTCCTAGAGCATAGTTGATGGAGACAAGTCACAATCTTACACAGAGTACCACCAATGTATCTTTTGGAATAGAATCCCAACAAATGCAAGTTGTTAAAGAGGTACATACCACAGCTCTTGGAAATGAAAGAAATTGAAAATTAGTACACCAACAAGAAGATTAAGTCAAAGAGTTTTCTTAAACTAAACAAGATGGCTTTTTCTATGTAGCACAAATTTCTCAACACCTCTCACCTACAGATTCCACAAGTCATGACATTGAAATTGTTGTTTTGAGGTCTGCATAATAATAATGGTGTTCAACAAGGAGGAGAGTTACATGTAGCATTTGAGAGATAAAAAATCAAACCGAATGGGAATCCTGGAGAGTCTCTGTCTTTGGGAAATGCAGAATCTGGTTTTCAATGAGTGGAGGATACTAGCAGTACGTAGCACCACCCGTAAGTCAGCTTTGTGTTCTGTTACCATCAGTTCCTTCCTAATCTTACTCATGTTTTTTTATAGAACAAATATTAGTCACTATATCCGTTTCAATTTAGATGTCGTTGTAAATTAAAATTTTTCGTTTCAGAAAAAGTATAGTTTTATGATTTCAATGCAAAAATTATTAATTTTATAAATTTTATATGGTATTATATTTTTTTATTGATTGAATTATAGTTAGGTTTATAGTTAATAATATTTTTATTTTGAAAATATATAAAATTAAATGTTTTATTAATCTTTGTATAAAAACCTAGAATGACAACTAAAGTGAAACGGAAGTAGTATATGTACTTCGGCATCCTATTAACTAACCAGTGTCGACCATTTTTAAAAAGTTGGGATGCTCAACCTAGAAGAAAGTTGAATTATTGGATCCGTCATGTGTGTCTATGATTAGATCATCAGGAATGCATTTTTCAAAGTTAAGAAATCTTTGGATCCTTCTGACAAAGACAGCAAGTGAAGGTGGTTTGTACACGTTCTTTCCCCTTTAGCTTCTATCTCCCAAGATCCCCAAAGAACTCGGAAAGTAAGTAAAGCACATACAATATCTCGCAAACACCTTTCTCACATTTCTCACGCTTTCCTTTTTTTAGTTGTTTGTTCACCCACCAATCATTCACAGATAAATACAATTATGTAGTTTCCTTACAATATACAACTAGCAAATCCGGTTTATTCATGTATGTGTATCCGACTCTAAGATCATCTACAATGAGGATGTTGATAAAAAAATTCAACAGTTGAATCACTACAATGAGAATGTTGAAAAATGAACTTTGATGATGTAAATTAATTGATGTTTAAAAAATTTAACATGTTAAATAAGAAAAAAGTGAGACTACCGACGATACATGTCACTTTCTAAAGATTTTAGATATTTTTATATCTTCTTAGTTATTTAAACTCAATAATCACATTATAAATTAAATATTTTTATACAAAAATTTTACTATTTTAAAATTTCTATAAATAGAGGCTAGGTTTATTTAATTTGGAGATTCAAACAAATTGAAAAAATGAATGAGGATTGTATGCTAAGTTATGGTGAGCATGGATACTGAATTGTTGCTGAAACTAACAATTATTTGTAGATTCAATATTTTATTTCTCACTGGGTTTCTACTTTTGAAATTTTTGTATTTGAGAAAGTTGAAAGAAACTTAAACATTTCATATCAGATTAAGATGTTGATATAGCATATACATTCTTATAGCAAGGCATTGTGAGGAATGAAAAACTTTATGGTCTATATCATAATTCACCACACGTTTGTTTCCGACCAGCTCAAATATGTAAAGGAACAATACTGATAAAAATCAAGTGACTTACAGGTTTTATGTTTTATTTTTTATATTTCGATATATACTTGCATTGTTTTCACAAACTTCTACAGAAAATTATCTTCAGACAAAAACATTGTACATTATATATAAATATTTATTTATTTTGTTTTGGTATTACCCTTTTTTTTGTTATATTTCACAGATAAACCCTTTCTTTATATATCTTCTTGCTTTTTTCATGTGCTATATAAACTTACTATGACATCATTTTTATCGACCTTAGTGTCACTAAAACCATTTAAAGAATGTTCAGAGATTCTTGTAAAAGACAATAATAATGTCAAAAATGTAACTGTTCTACTTGATTAGATATTTCGGTGAGAATAACTCTTCCAGGCACAAGGTTTGAGGTGTTGACTTTGGAAGAAGGCTTTGTGTCTCCACCGATAACGACATGTCCCGAGTTTAGTAAGTAACCAGAGGTCTCTCTACCTCTCCATCTGGATAAACACTGTATGATCAACAAAGTCATACACTACAAGTGTCACTAGGGGAATGTATTCTTATGCCCTAGAGCACAGTTGATGGAGACAAGTCACAAGCTTACACACACACATACACCACCAATGCATCTCTTGGAATAGAGTCTCAACAATGCAAGTTGTTAAAAGGGTACATACCATACCACAGCTCTTGGCAATGAAAGAAATTGAAAAATTAGGACACTAACAAGAAGATTAAGTCAAAGAGTTTTATTAAACTAAACACGATCGATTGCTATGTATGTAGCACAAGTTTCTCAACACCTCTCAAATACAGATTCCACAAGTTATGACAATGAAATTGATTATTTAAAGGTCTGCATAATAATAATGGTGTCCAACAAGGAAGAGAGTTATATGTAGCAATTGAGAGATAAAAAAAGAGAGCAAAGATCAAACCGAATAGGAATCTTCGAAATTCTCTGTCTTTGGGAAATGCAGAATCTGTGTCCCATTGAGTGGAGGATACTAGCAGTACGTAGCACCACCCACAAGTCAGCTTTGTGTTCCGTTACCATCAGCTCCTTCCTAATCTTATTCATGTTTTTCAGATAACATTTTAGAAGATAAAACCAAATAGAGTATAATTTATTGGATTTATATACTACCTACGTTTTACAATGATAATATTTTTTAGGAAAAAATTATTTCACAAAATATAAAAAATTGTGTGATTTATAGAAAATTGTATTTTTTTAAAAATAATCACTTGAGTTTATTGAATCACTATTGGTTTAACTTCATTAAAATTGATAATCACAGAAAATGATGTATTATAATACAAATTGATTTGTTGTTTTTACAACAATTTGATATGTTATCTTAATATTTGTGAACAAATGAAAAATATTATCTTTGTCAAACATAAGGAGTACACATTTAGTCATCTTTTATTATTCATGTTAACTAGCGTCGATTATTTTCAAAAGGGCTTGGCTTAGAACAAAGTTGAATTCCTCAAGTGTGTTGATGATGCATATGATTAGATCACTGGGAATGCATTTCTCAAAGTTAAGAATCTTTGGATCCTACAGATAAAGACAACAAGTGAAGACAGTCTTTACACGTCTCTTTTGTACCGTTTAGATTCTCCCTCAAAAGATCCCCAATGAACTTGGAAAGTAAGTAAAGCCCATACAATATCTCCCCACCAATCATCATTCAAAGATAAATACAACTTATGCAGTTTCTTTACAAAATACAACTAATTTTGTTTATTCATGTATTTGTGTTCGACTCTAACAAAGTATTGTTTTTCTTTGGGGGTACAAGAGGAATTCATTATTATCTGAATCATTTCTTATAACCAATTGATTTTAGTTGAAATTCCATCTAACTTAACATAATATCGATTTTAGGTTGGAAATCCATATCGTTTAATATGGTATGAGAACCAGATCCATACATTTCAACCCGATCATTGATATGGCTCAAAGTTGGCTCATCAATCCTTTCCCGAACATGCCCGAACATTTCAAGATCGACAATCAAGAAATCATCATCTCGAGAGAAAGTTTTAGAGACTAAGTCTCCCAAATCAGTAGTTCGAAGAGATTCGAATTAATATAAGATATATAGACTAATCTACTTACCAATTAATTAGTTTTATGTTGAAAATTCATCTAACTTAACATTATCTTCTAGTAGTTTTGCGGTTGCGAATGAAATTGAAAAAATGAAAGAGGATTGTATATATGCTATGTTATCGTGATATGAAGTGAACATAGAGTCTGAATTGTTCCTATAAGGCTATAACTAACAAGTATTTCTAGTTTCAGTCATTTATTTCTCACATCAGTTTAAGATGTTGATATATAGCATGGCGCTTCTTATAGCGCGGCATTGTAATGAAGAAAAACGTTATGGTCTATATCTGGTTATACGATCTGTATCATAATTCCCTAGACACGTTTGTTTCCTCAGCTCAAATATACTGATAAAAATCAAGAGACTGCCGTTTTTTTTTTGTTTTTTTTAGACGTTGATCTCTTGTTTATTTCGATAATTGCATTATGTTCACAAACTTCTACAGAAATGTCTCTTCAGAAGACATTCTACATGCTTATGATATATACATATCTCTTTATTTTGTTTTCGTAATTTTCTTTATATATTTTCTTGCTTTTTAAGTGATATGTAAACTTACTATCAGTGGACGCACTTTGATTTACTGGTTAAATTTTAAAAAAATTTACATCAGGTATTGGATTTGATTCTTAGAGGATATAATTTATGCAGATTATAGAATGCAAAACTTAATTATTAAAAGTTCCAAAGTGTTGCATGCATAACCGATCAATATAGTCGTGAGATGTGGAGAAATTATGTCCATAAAAAATATCGTACATGTAGAACCGTTCGTCGGTCCAAGAATTACAAGGAGAACTGTATCATAGAAGCGTTGTCCGTGATATTGTTCATCAAGATCACATATATTGCATGTAATCTAATCATCATATGAAACATATATAAATTATATGATAATTTATTTGAGATTTGGCCAGTGTTAGAAAAAAAACTTACTATCTGATATCCTTTTTAGTCGACCTTAGTGTTCTCATTAAAACCATTTAGAGAATGTGATGATGATATATTATACGATAGGCCAAAATATAAAACCAAGGAAATATAACATACGATATATAATTTTATCCATTACAATAGATAACACAGCAGTACATCCACTGAATAGTTAAGCTGGGAAATACAAAGCTAGCTAATTAATTTCTTAGACATGAGCTAAACAAAGATAAAATTAGGTTTATATATAAGAAGATGATACACATTTAAGTGTAATCTTTCCATCATTATTTACTATCAAATCCCAACATAACAATTATCTTTCTTTTTCTTAAGGATCCATATTATTTCTAGTTATGAAATAACTGATACGGCTTGATCAAGGGAACGAGAGAGCCACTTAGGTGAAGGGACATGACTTCATTGGTAGAACCCACCAGCTTACCACTTACAAAAACAGCAGGAACTGCGTTGGCGCAGCCGAGACGGACCAAGGCCTTCTCGATCTCGACGCAGTCAGGATCGTTGTCAATCTCGTGGATCGTTGGTTGAACCCTAAGGTCACGGAAAAGTATCTGCACGGCGTAGCAAAGACAACACGAGTTTTTGGTGAAGATCACAACTCCTTTCCCTGATGACATTCTCATCACCTTGTCCATGATCAGATTATGATCTTGCGGCTCCTAACGGTAGAGATATTATGTATCTTTAGCTTTAAGTTGTGTTTTTTTGTTTGTTTGAAAACTTGATGACCTGCTAAGGCTTTTTATAGGAAGGCAAGTTAGTGCAAGATCTTTTGGTTTAGTCTATTTTTTTTTCCTTTTAAAATATAATTTTGTTCTTTTTAAAAGAACATCAAAAAGGAAAAAAAAAACACAGATTCCTTTCGAAGAATTAAAGCGGCTTTGCGAGAAAATATACCTTTTTAATATGTTCTGTTTGGATGTACAAGTTGGAGGAAAATAATTATGTAAAATGATTCATTTGGCATCTAAATTACTGAAGAATGTAACGATAATAATTAACTAATTAGCATACGATTCGAGAGTTTTTTTTTTTGCGTACACTGTATTGACGTGGAATATTTATGTCTGAGATAAGTGAACAGTGTCGTACTAGTGGATCTCAATGCAAACGAGTGAACGATACACGCCTTGTTTGCATGCATGCTTTGCCACATATATGTGTCCGACGCTTTTTTTTTATGAAGAATCTCTTTGATAATGAAAGATTAAGAGTACTAGTTTGTATTAATCACGTAAAATGAAGCAGTAGTTAAATTATGTAAGTTTGTTTAGAACTTGTCGACGAAAGAGACTAAGGAAAAACATATATATGTCGACCATACAAGCAAATACGTAATGTATTTCTGTCCCATAGACTATAGCTTGATGGTTGATGCCAAACACTCACCATTTAAGTTTTATTTGACATTAACAGACTTGGCTCTACAATTTTTATATTCATATTTTTCTTCTTCTTGTTGTATTTAGCACTCAGAGACTTCCATATATATATATATATTTTTTTTTTAAATTACATTGGAGATCTCTCAAATAATTTTTTCATAAAAAATATTTTAATATAAAAGCATCTCGACAGTTTGAAAAAAACTCATGTTATTTTACAAATAGAAAATTTAGCATGAGTATTTTCAAAAAAAATTGAAAGAGTTTCTTATTAAACTATTATTATTTTGGTAAAATATTTTTTTGAGCAACTGGTAAAATATTATAGTTGAAAGATTTTTGATGCGGACGGGCTTAATATTTAATAGACACGGTTCTGATACCAAAATACTGTAGAAGTGAAATGGGGTTGTCATTTTTTTGTTCACTCATAGCTGGATCATTTGATCGGATCATTACAGGCTAAAAAGAAGAACTAAAAAAAGATTCGAGCTTTCGGTGATGATGCATAGATATCAACTTTACATGTATTTAGGCAGTGATCATTCGTTCACTAATCGTCCCCTTCCACCAGCTTACCTAAAGACTAAATATTATTTGTCTATCTCACTCTTACACTCTCATGTTTGATTCTGCTCTTCCCGTCTCTCTTCCCAGACAAAAACCCGTCCAACATTATCGCATGCCCTAATCGGGATTCTAAACTTTGCTATTTAATTACACTCATAATTAATAATACTTAGCTTAGACCATTTAACAACATGATTTTTCTAAACATATAGTATGAAAAAGTGAAAAGATCCTTTTAAAATATGATTCTCTTTAGAAGAAGTGAAATCGAATTTCTAGTAATCTTGGGAAAAAGTTGAAATTCGTGTTAGTATAAAATGGTCCTTCAATTGTGCCAGAAAAAAACTATATATATTATAGGTTTTTAATTTTGCTGCAAATAGAAACATAATATGCTATAACTTAAAGGTGAAACTGAAAATAAATAAAATATTGGAGGAATTTCAAGTTTACCATTTTTGTTGTATCAATTTTCATTTTTACTTTCATTAAAAAGACATCTTCAAAAATATCATTTTTTTAAGATGTAAAAATTTTTTTAAAATTAATTAGAATTTTAAATTTTACATTCCTAAACTTTACCTCCACCCTACACCATCCCTTAACTCTAAACCCTAAATCTTAGATTAATTTATCCAAGGATTGAATGTGTTTTTTCCTCTTAAAAAACAAAGATAAAAATAATTAATGTATTTTTGAAAAATGGTAAAAAAAAAGTACTATTTTTGGCAATTTCTCATAAATATTAGACATGCAAACTCTAGTGCCCTAGGCCATTGCTTAGCTTGCTTATACCATGGACCGCCACTATATATATCCCAGGCGCAGCTAAATAAACATGTACAACGACTGGCAAAAAACAAAAACAAATTGAGATCAGTCTTGCAAAATAGTTTTTACGTGGAATAGTACATATTACAGATTCAACTCAGCGACCTGATTTTATTGGTTATAGAAAAAATGTATATAGGAAAAACATATTCTGATAAATATGTGTATGTTTACGAAATTGAGCTTACTCGGATGCAGGTCCAGCCCATGGCACAAACATGACAAGCAACGGTTTAAGGTCTAGAAATTTATGGAGTTCTTAAGCTAAGAAAGAAAAGATTTGAAATATTTTGTTACTTGTTAGTATAAAAATGTACATTTTTTTGGGAAAATCTCTCAAATAACCCATTTTAAAGTTTTTGTCACAAAAATAAACTTCAACAACAAAAATGATAAAACTAGACTTTTTTATTTTTTTAAAATTAATATTTTTTTTTATTTTTTTCAATTTTATACATCACTCCCAAAACCCCACCCCATAACTCTAAACCCTAAATTTAGATTAGTTAACCTAAGAGATATAAATGTATATTTACATCTTTTAAAAATATTATTTGAATCATTTTTTTCTTTAAATGTTATTTTTGTGATACATTTTTTTGTATCTATCTTAAGGTATTTTTTTTTTATGATTTGAATAAGGTCTTAATTTAGGTTGGGCTGTGGCTGGTCGGATGATAGAAAAAAAAAAGAGATTACTCGATATTTAACAACAAAAATAGATAAAAACTGTAAAAAAGTATACGGTAGTGTGACGTGAATTTTCGCACTGACCACATGTTTATCTAGTGTTGTTCTCTGTTCCCGTGCCTTGTGGGTGAAGCTTTTCAAGTGTAAGATTTTCTTCTTTTTTGTTCATTCACCGAAGATAAGGGATCTTATAGAAGTACTCGTCTACTCGTATATTTCCTTCCTGATTATCATCTCTTGTCTTGTCGATTCATCGATCTATCATATCACTGTATATCGATCCTCTGTTTTATATTATTCGTTTGCACAATAATAATAACAATGTCAACTCAGTAGCATTTTAACAATTTTAGAGCATTAACACTAGTGTTACACAGTTGCTCTTAGAGGTACACTTGTCTTCTCTTCCGTACACTGCAAGATACATATATATACACCTATAAATGTGTATACCTTAGTATAAAATAAGCAAAGCATTTTAATACATCTATATGCTTCCTCCAGATAATCTATGTACGTATATTATGTGTTTTTAACACATTGATTCTTGATATTATATATATATATATATATGTATACATATACATTTTTGTACGGTGGTTGGAACGCTACAACCATATGGCCTTTGAGCGAACCGTCAACGTGGAACGAGATGATGTCTTTGGCTGATCCGATGTACCTTCCTCCGACAAAAACAGCTGGAACCGCCGGGTTTGATGAGCCGAGCACACGCAGGGCCCGCTCCATTTCACGGCCTTTTGGGTCTTTATCTAGCTCATGAACGCCTTGACTAGCTCCTAGTTCGTAGAATAGCGTCTTGACGCTATGGCACATACAACATGAGCTCTATGTGAATATCAGTGTATCACTGCTGCTTTCTTCGACGATAAATCTCTTATTCTTTCCATTTGCGATAATGATCAAGAGAAGTTAGTAATGAAGTAGTACTTGTACTAGCTACTGTTTGTTTTTGAGTGAAGAAGGCTTAGATCAGCTGTCATTTATAATGGTTATTGTGGTAAGATTTTGGATTATTTTATTTTGGGATTTTTTTGTATAAAATATACTAAATAATATATAAATTCTTTGTTATATAATTTTAGATAAGAAAAAAATGCTTACCCTTATGTTTTATCTGATAGAGATTGTTTTATTTTAAATTTATTTTGAAATGGACTTATTAAACAAAATGAATAATATAATTTAATGTTTTGGGGGTAATGTGCCATTGATAAAGAAAAGATACTCATCAGTTTCAGAAATGTATGTAAAGAGAAAAAAAGCAGAGATTTGGTGGTGACTGTTGCGTCATCTTTGACATGTACAATATCTGCGATAAGAAGTTTATACATATCTGACCCTAGTCCCACAAATATATAGCCATTGTATAATAAGAATGCATATAAAAGAATAAAAAATGTCAATGTAAAGGTAAATGATTCCATCGGTATGTAATGTGTGTGTGTAAAAGAAAATAAAATACATGTGTCGCCTAACCGTCTTGTTTGAACTGTAACTCATTTCTCAATTTTTCCTTATATATTCCCTTTTCATCTATGAACATTGAAGTTAATCATAGAAGCATGTTCGAGTTATAATGTAGATTTGGAAATATGATAGGCACTCTGAATTCGAAACCTATTATTTCAGATATATCCGTTTGTGTGGCTAGACGATATAAGTATTTGATTTTTATTGCAAATAATTAGATTTATCTGACATTAATCGGTTGGATTTCGATCCACCGGATACCCTCGATTGATAAAAAAAAAATATTGAGGTTCAGAAACCATTAACTTATTGAAACCAAATTTGGTTGGCATTAGAGAAAAGAAAAAGAGAAGTGGCATTGGATATGACTGTATGACATTAGACAAATAATTGATGAAGGGGTGTCTCGTTTTCATATACTACATCTATTTTCTCATTTCTAGAATGGTTCACCATTCAGAACTGGCTCTTGCAAGTGATTTAATAATCACATCAAACTTTGACACAATTAAACTTTTCTTGGGTTCTATGTCACATCTGAATGAAATCTTGGAATCATATTTATTTCTTATGCTCATACTAAAGTGTAGAAATTTTTTGTAGAAAATCTTCTCCAAACAATATATGCGACGATTTGAACATATATGATTTCTACAATTTTGGAGGTGGATTACATGAGAATTATGTTATATGTATTTTTGAAAATTATTTATAGAATTTGAAAAATATTTGTTTCCAACAACTACTTTTTTATAAATGAATTACATTATAATACTTGTTAGTAAATACTCCTTCGCTCCACTAAGATAGATTTTTAGGAAAATAATTTATCTCATAAAGATAGATTTTTGTGTTTTATATGAAACTATTGTAAATTTCAAGAAAATTAATTAATTTTATTGAGTTAATATGGTTAAATATTATTGAAAATTGAAAACAAAAGAAAAAAATACATTTATTATAACGTTTTAAAGTGTTTTCTTAGTATGTGTGAAAACACTAGAAATTCTACTTTTATGAAACATAAGGAGTACTACACATTAGAATTTGAGACCAATCCTTAGAATTTGTTCCGCATATGATGTTCTTACTATTTTCAAAACATATTTGAAGCATTATCTCTTCATACTATATGATCAATTATTTCCATCACTACTATACAAGAATGAATATCTTTTATAAATTTTGCCATTTTATTGTCTCACTATCTATTAATGCATTAATAACAAATTATTTACTTATATTCAATATTTATAGATGTGGAAATGCGATTTATGTAGAGTTACAAAATATTTTAAAAACCTACATAACCATCTTTCTTTATTTTTGATTTTGATGATATCGTTGAGACTCGAAAATAGACATGACTATAGCTGCTCTCATTTATGTTTACCTTGACACGGAGAACGCGGATCTTCCTCACTATTACCTAGTTGAACTGGTGTACCAAAAGATTGAAAAGACTTTACAAACTTTTTTTATCAGTTTCTGCAATCTATAGACTTTGTCAATTTTTGTTTAGTATATTGTGTTGAACTTGCTTATTCCATGAATTTTATGGCTAAGATGATTAAAAACCAAAACTACAATATAGGACATTTATCCACTTTTTCATATCAGAGCCGATTTTAGGGATCTAAAAGAAAAATGAACAATTTTTGTATTTTTATGAATTATATATTTTATTATTGATTTAATATTCATTCAAATAACTTTAAATATATTAGCTAAGATAAAACTTTCTCAACTATTGGAGAATCCAAAACCACATAGAGAATACCAATTATTTTCATATTATCATAATGCATGTGGTTTAAAGTGTTGTATTGAAACATAATGTTTCAATTTCTTTTTGGCATCACCAATTTTCTTTCTCTTTACACATGTTGAAAAATGATAATAAATAATTATATATATTATATGATCAATGAAAATACAATTTAACGTTTCTTTCTTTCAATTAGTAACATGAAATAACAAGAATCAATATAACTAGCGGTGTTAAAACATTGTTTTGTATCAGAAAATGAAATGTTACAATAATAGGTGTGATTAAAATAAGGTAGCATTGATAAATATTTTGTAGGTGGACTGACCTTATGCATAGATTCCATTTTATATATTGATTCTTTTCTCTTAGAACATTAATCCAAACAAGCTCTGATAAAATAAATATAGCTAGCATCCATTTGTTAAAATTTATGGTCAGTTTTGATTGATCTAAATGTGCATTTATTACTTGATATACAATGAATCTTTATTACTTGACTTGATAACTATAATCTACATTGCTCTACTACTTACACATTATCCCAAATACGTAGAAGATGAAAAGAACACCAACAACGGAAGCACTATACTAGACTGATTTTGACAGTAGGATTACTTTTTAAATTTTTTCTTTGGTCTACTTAAAGCTTACAAAGATCGATTTTTTCTTATTTGGATCAAATTTACTAAGATTGTTTTTTTTCTATTTCTTTGGATCAAAGGTCTAAGTCTACATCTTTTTGTCAATATTTGATAGCGAAAACTTTAACTAAAGCATAGCTATTGCCGCTACAAGTTTCAGTTTAGATTGGATTTAAGTATGGTTATCTTATAAAAAAAGAAAAACAAGCTCTCATGTAATTTTTTAGTGTTTATTAGAATATTGAATTTCCTCTATGTTTTAAAGTTCTAAACCTAAATAAATCTGAACCAGACCAGAGAACAAAGTACTCCCTCCGTTCGGTAATAGTTGACGTTTGAGTGCTTTTTTTTTGTACCTATATATTTGACGTTTACAGAATCCCAAGTAAATAGTGATACAATAAGACTCTTTCTACCCTTACAACTAATAGTTATATGAAGTCAATTTTAACATTAAATACTAATTGAAAGGGTTAAAATAGAAATTGCATCATCTTTCTTAATTTACGTGTAAAGCTGTAGAACGTCAAATAATAACGAACGGAGGGAGTATTTGTTTTTATTTTGTGGTTGTCTAACTGTTAGGTTAGTATTTTTTTTTTAAAGATAATTTAATGGAGGTAAGTATGTTGACCTCTATGAATCGAATTAACATTCATAAAACGAAAATTCAAAATTTACCTATAAGAAGATTTCAATTTAAAAAGATTTTGTTCGCAACAATGAACTAAAGAGAAATCCAAAGATTGTATTAGATTCATAGAAAGAGATTGCAAAGTTATTTCTGAATGAATTGAACAGTTGCGTTACTCTGTATTTAAAAGTAACAGCTTCTAACAAACAATGGCTAAGCCAATGATCTCTCGCAACTTGTTTTCTTCTTCGTTGTTCAAAAAGTAGTTGTAACTACTAACTAACTTCTCGAACAATCAACTTTTGCCATGGTCACTTATCGCCTCATCTGTTATTCCTGTAACATAATTTAGGCTCTCCTGAAATGGCATGCACTATGGATACTTCTCAGGAGCAACATGAAACGGTCGATGAGATGCACAGGTAACACCACCATTACTTTTCTCTCTTTCGTATTCTGGAATTGAAGTTTCAGTTTTGTCGCCCTTTGGAGCTTTGGCAACGCTTTTTTTAACCTAATTTACTTAAAAGTGTTGATGATGATAATGTCTTTTAATTTTAGGCAAGAGATCAAACAACTTCAGAACGAGGAGAAGGAGATGGAAAAGGCTGCTGCAAAAAAAAGCAAAGAAGAAGCAAGTCAAAGAAGACATTTCCAAGCTCTCCACAAAGCTCATGGAGAAACGGCTGAAAGAGCTGGACTCGGACACTTTAGTGAGAGCCATCACTGGAGTCTCAGTCACACTGCTCAGCAAGAACATTCAAACCCGAGCAAGAGATGCGAGAAACGAGCCAGTGAAGAAGCAGATAGCTAGAGAGCTACTCCTTACACGTACGTACCCAGGGGCGAAGCTATGTGGTGAGTAGGTGGGGGAAGTTGCCCACCATAATTTTAGTAATGCCCTGTTAAAATTTTGAATCTGTAATTGTGTTAATAGTGTTTTATAGTTTTGACCCGTTTAAAAATTATTCCTACATCCGCCACTGCATGTACCAGAAGCTAAGAGAAATGGCTGCTGCATAAATATACATGAGATAGCACATAACAGATTTCATCCCTTTTTTCTAATCAGAAACCGAGTCTGAGTCCGAGCAACACGAACCATAACTTAATTCTAATACGGTTCCAGGTTTTCATTACAGAACATGAATGTAGCAATTCTGCAATGATACGTACATATTATTATGATGACCTTTGGCCAATCTGGTAAGACTGTTCTATAGATCTGGAAGTGAATATCATCGTACACAAGTTGTTCCATCGAATCTTGAGATTTTTTTTAATCACCCACAAGTTGTGCTAAATCAATCCCGGTGGCCTTATCACGAATCTGCCATAGATTCCTCATTTCTGTGGATTTCCAAATTTTAGAATCATGCTTTCCACAAATTTCTGTTCAATTCTACTGCACCAAATATATATATTCTTATCTTCAGCAACAACAAGGAAGACCCTTAAGAGTTAAGACAAACGCTCACATACACAACTTGAAAAATGGTTTTGAAGATAGTGTAAAAGCTAAAAGCAAGATCGTGAGTCTTTGTTGCTCTCTATACTCCAGGTCACACAACCAGAAAAAGTATCTCAAATACAATCCTTCTTTTTTTCTCCTTTCCATTTTTTCGAGCCTGGGGGAATCTATTGTTGATTGAAAAGATAGGCATCTAACTGGATAAACCATAATCCAATCTCCACATCACTGAATGCATCAAAAAGCAAAAAAAAGATATTGCAACCCCAAAAACAAAAGCAACATAGAGTATACATAATCACACTGTTGCATGCCTTCTTGGATCCATGGATCACTACTAAACCGTATGGAAAGGATATTTCCATATATAGTTAAAAAGAAGAAAAGGAATTCTCATGACTGTATATGCCACTTGGTTCTGATATTGAAAAGGAAAGAATCTATGCTCATGCAGTTTTTAACAAACGCCAAAGGGCACAACACTGGGGGAAGGAACAAAACAAGTAAAGATCTGATATATGCAACCTTATCCTTTCTCCAAATATCCAACTCTATAAATAGGCTTTACTTACTTCGTCTAACATCAAAATCAAAAACAACCATTACCCTTGAGGTTCTCTCTCTTACACTTCAGTCCAATGGAAAGCATTAGAAGTTTTGTTGCTGACAACCCAGTTGTGATATTTAGCAAAAGCACTTGTTGCATGAGCCATTCAATTCAAACGCTCATCTCAGGATTTGGTGCAAAGATGACCGTGTACGAGCTAGACCAGTTGTCTAACGGGAAGGAGATGGAGAAAGCATTGGTACAGATGGGGTGTAACCCGAGTGTACCAGCTGTGTTCATAGGGGAACAATTTGTTGGTGGGGCTAACCAGGTAATGACTCTCCAAGTCAAGAACCAACTAGCCTCATTGCTAAAAAGAGCCGGAGCCATATGGGTTTAAGTCCAAATTATGAGAAGAATATATATATATATATATATATATACCTACTTGTTTTGCCTTTTTTTAGAGTTTCCACCATGCATGCACTGTTATGTTTTGAACAAGTGCAAGTGTGTAGTGTAGTCACACAACCCTAGTGCTAAGCTGAAGAACTTGTATCCTCAGTTACAAATACTTTGTTATATTAATAAATGTAAGCCGAATTAAAAAAACGTATCAGCAATGCTTATTCATAATTAGAAGAGTAAAGTGTTACTTTTTTCATTGATCTCTAAGGACTGTGTAAAACAAAATGAAAGGTGACGCAAAAGTAGAGTACTCACTTCTTCATTCAAAACACCATTTGTATGTTCAAGCTTGGAATGTCTTCTTCGCCAATTCTCTACTGGTGTACATACTGTAGCTTTTGCGACACGTATCTCTTGAGACGTGAACATGTGTTCTATGATGCACAACGGGCAAGGCTGCAGAACATTGATCACAGTTTCAGCTTCTTGCTCAAGCTGCATGTAAAATGAAACCTTAGAACATACAAAACGACCATGCATGTCCTATTGTACAATCTAACTGTTCAAGGGAGGATTAACCTTAGAACATACAAAAAAACCATGTTCTATTGTACAATCTAAATGTTCAAGGGAGGATTAAAGCTAGCTCTCCACCCATTTCAATCAAACAGATAATAAGTGAAGAGGAAAGCAATTTGCTGCTTGCTTAATGCTCCCACACGGGATTTGATGGATCCTTTCAAGATTATATCCAAAATAGAGAAGCTTGAGAAGGTTTAACATGATGAAATAAAAAATGAACGACTTCACTGGGGATCGAACCCAGAATCTCTGGTTTCGTAGACCAGCGCCTTATCCATTGGGCCATGAAGTCCCTTATGATTGAGAGTCTACATAATAGGTAAAGACATACAATTTAATTTATTGCCATTTTTTTTACATGTAGAGAAGGCAATAAATAAATAAGAAAGGAAACTAAAAAAACAGCAGGCTGCACCGAACCAAAACCCGGTAGATATTATTGGTAAGTGCTGTGACTCTTTGAAAAAACTTTTATTTTTTTTCTTACAGTCAATTTTATTTTCAATCATTTTTTGGTAACAAAAATCTAAAACTATAGCCTAAAATCTTCAAAAAAAGTAAACATATCGACTCTAAAAATTAACTTTTCTACAGTTTATATTTAATGCTTTTAAAAACCTTAGAATAATTTTACAACAATAAAATTTAAAGATACGATCACAAATTCTACAGCTCCCAATCTAAAAGCAAAAAAAAAAAAAAACCTAAAACTACAGTTTATACCAATCAAACCCAGATTCTTCGTTTATTTTGGGTTGGTTAGCTCAATTGATTTCTCCAGCGAAAGAGATCGATACTCCCTCTGATCCTTTCTTCGAGGGTAAACGGAAAATCCCAAAACATTCTGCCCTGATTCGATCGGATTGTTTCTCTTCGATTCAATTTTTTTCCCCAAATTGAACAAAAATAAAATTCATTTTCTGTGGGCGTCTACTAGGTCTCCTTGGGTCCTGATCGGGTTTCGAATTAGGGCAAATCTTATAGGTTGGCGCTTTACTGGTTTGTGGATCGGTAGCCAATAGTTTTTTTTTTTTTTCTGTTTTTGCGGAGGATTGCAACGTTAGGAAGGAGCTAGGGTTACTAAGGCTAGGGTTTTGGTGGTGTGGATAGATATATAGTTATACGATGGAGGAGTCTGAGCTTGAAGAAGGAGAGGCTTGCTCTTACAATCTTACTAACGAGTTTGGTGCAAGCTTTGACCCTGACAACGATCTCTCTTACATTGTAAGATTAATCTTCTTTTTTTTTTTTAATGTTCAATGGATTATGAACTGTGGTCAAGTGCTAATGCTGCTGTGTTTTTCTTACCTCTTAGTCTCTTTGAGTTTATATTGTATCACTTTGGTAGGGATAGGGATATTAAGGATGTGTATGCGGTTTATATGGTATGTGTTTTAAATGTTGTGGTTTGGTAATTTCATTATGATTCATTCAACTGCAAGGAAAGACCACGTTTAATTGCTATTAGAGCAGTTTCCAGATTGGTTATGTTGTTAAACTATTGAAGCTAGGGCTCATCTACGTCTTTAGTTTGCAGCCGCGTGTTTTGTTTTTGTTCAGTGGATTCTCTTTACAGATTATGCATGGATAAAAGTTTAAACCATCGGTTACGTTTTACTTTTGATAAGTTTTCTTACAAGGTTTTAAAATCCTATTCGGATTTGCTTCAGTAGTATCGAACACACAAGCTTTCACAGAAGCATCCACGCCTCTGAGTCTTTGAATTTCGTTATTTTTGGAAGTAATCTATGTTTCTCTTGTTGAAGGACGACAAGCTTCAAAACATACTTGGACATTTCCAGAAAGACTTCGAGGGAGATTTTTCTGCTGAGAATCTTGGTATGTTCATGCATGGCAGCAACTCTTCTTCATTTGTTTCACAAAGTGTGAAACTAGTCCTTTGAATTTCATTACAGGGGCAAAATATGGTGGCTATGGCTCTTTCTTACCAACTTATCAACGTTCCCCTCTTTGGTCTTATCCAAAGACACCAGCAATACCTCAGAGTTCTGCAGGGACTAGATCTCCCAACATCTTATTAGGGGAGGTATATGTTTCTTTTTTGTCTGCGGTTAGCTTTGTTTTGTACATGCTATAACAATACTTAGTCTCCTAACATTTTATCTTCTCTCAGTCCCAGAGTGGTAATGCAGCTTCTTCTAGTGTTCCTAAAAAGGAAAAATCTGAGCTTGCTTCCTCTAGAATCCCCAAAAAATCAGTGAAATCTAAGAAACCTAACTCCAGTTCTCGACATGAATCTGCAACCAAGAAACCCGGGGTCTTCAGTAAACAAAACTCCTTGAAGCTTCGGATAAAGATGGGATCAGATAGTTTATCTACAGAAAAGAATGCTGCTGCGATATACAGTGGCCTCGGACTCGATGTATCACCTTCTTTGTCATCAGACAATAATAGTCTTTCTGGCAGTGAAGGGATGAATGGGGAACCTCAAGGTTATTCTCCATTGGAGTCTCCCACCAGTATTCTTAATGTGAGAGTTTCCTTGTTTTGTTTTGATATAATGCAACAGGCTCTTTTGTTTTGAGAGGCTTATCGTGTTGATATATTCTTATGTGCAGGTTATGACTTCCCTTCCTGTGGATCATTGTCAGATGCTATCTCCTCTCTCTGATGACCTTATTCGATTCATCGAGAGGGAAAAACTCGAGAAGGGATATAAGCATACATCTCCATCCAGGCTTTTCATTGAGAGTTCTTCTGCTATGGCGAACCGTCCAAAACCTCAAAAGGCTGGAGAGAATCCATCAGTGGAGAAGAAAAGAAAGATGCTGGAGAGGAGCAACTTGTTTGCAGAGACAAATGTCCGCAGTAATAAGGGCGTGTTAGATGGAACTGATGGCTCCGTTGAGGAACCAACGGAAACAAACACATCATATCCTTCTGCTACGGAGAAAGAGACAGCCGGTAGTAAACTATTATTTGATGCATCCAAAGAAAACTACAATGGCACTGCTAGGGGAGAAATGGTGGGTGATGTAGAGAGAAGATTGTGGGGTCTAACTCGTCATAAAGATCTCGAGCCGCAGCATGAGAATCCAAAGACTAGTTCTGTTGGAAGTGTTCGGGGAGATAAGAAGACTAGATTTGGTGATGATGATGCTTCAGGATGCTCGAGGAAAGAATACAAAGGAAACAAAGCTCCTGATTTTGTCAAGGTGGAAACGAAGGCGTCAAAACTGAAAAGTGGTCATAAGGCGGAGCCAGAACATTCGTCAAGAAAACAGAAGTCTGATCAGATAGAACGGGAGCCACAGTCTTCTTCGAAGTTTAGAGAACATAAAAGCTCTGTTGTTTATGAAACAAATAAGAATGGTCAAGCTGAGAAGAGGGAATTGGTAGCCTTGAAACCACATAATGGTGGCAAAAAAGCTGAGGACACTTACAAAGACTTTTTTGGAGACATAGAGGACTCTGAGGAGGAAGAGGAACATAATTGTTCGTTGGGAATTAAAGATGTACCTGTATCGGAAAAGGGACTTCCGACCTTAGAAGACATGCCAGAAAAGTTGAGAGTCCCACTGACAGAATCTCAGAATGTTGGTCCTGGACCCTTAGTGGGCAAAATTGGTAGTGATCCTTCTCTTTCTAAAGCGAATCCCGTGATCATAGAAGAACATTGGGTTGCTTGTGACAAGTGTGGACAGTGGCGGCTTCTTCCTTTTGGCATCATCCCCAAACTTCCGGAGAAATGGTTGTGCACGATGCTTGATTGGCTGTGAGTTTTTTTCTTAATTCTCTATTATTTGTCATATTATTTTTGTCTGTGTGATATATTGACTGGTTGTATTAATATGTGTTTGATTTCCTTTGTCATAATATGTGTTTCAGCCCTGGTTTGAACGATTGCAATGTTTCTGAAGATGAAACAACCAAAGCTCTGTATGCGATGTATCAGATTCCGGCACCTGACAGCCAGGCTCCAATGCAGAGTAATCCCAGTGGCCTTAAACCTCAGTTTAATCACGGAGATGACAACACAAAAAAGAAGAGGAAGGGTTTTAAAAAGTTAGACAATGGAATGGTTAAAGAAATATCTCGAACTGCAGAAACGAGCAAGAAGAATATTCTAACGTCAGCAAGAAATGGAATCATGCACAATTCGCATGGACTTAGTGACCTGGCTGACGAAGAGAGACAGAAACATAAAAAGAAAGAGAAAGGCAAAGCAGTGGATCACCACTCTGATGAGTCCAGGAGCTTGAAGATGAATAACAAAAGGAATGCAGATCAAGAGAGTTCTATGCTGGCGAAGAAAATGAAGATTGAAAGTTTTCTGTTTCAGGATGAATCTGATTATGGCAGTGGACGTCCTACCTCGAGTAGTGGTGTCCCTGTGGCATCAGCAGATAAAAAGCACAAGCCTCGAGGCTCCTCTATAATGCCAAAAGAGGAAGGAGGAGCTTCAGACACTGGAAATAGCAATAGCACAGGGGGCAGTAAAAAGAGGAAACTGAAAGAAAGCCATGGTTCTCGGGTGTACAGTGAGGACGAAAACCATGAACGAAAGAAAGCTCGAGTTCTTAAAGAAGAAAATGAGCCAAGTTTTTCTCATGGCAATGGAAAGTCGGAAAAGAAAAACAAAAGTCATTCGAAAAGAGAGTACGGACGTGTTGCGGCCACCTCTAGTTCTTCTAAGATTTCAGATTCTCATAAACCCAGAAACAGCTCCCACGAAGTTAAATGTTCGCCTGTTGAGTCGGTATCGTCCTCGCCTAAGAGGTTCTCCAATCCGGATAAAAGTGTATCTGTGAGAAAGAAGAAAGAAGAATCTTATGATGCTGACGTCTTCCCAGCAAGTAGTATGAGAAGATTCTCAGATGGTGAAGGTGAGAATGATGGTGGGAGTGATAGATCGCAAACGCGGACAAAGAACAAACATGGATCCCATGGGTCTTCGGTGCGTGATGTTGGTGATAATAAAGGATCGTTGAAAGCTGAAGAGCGCGCTGAACATTCTCTGGATGCCAATTTAGAAAATGGTGGCCACAAGGATTTACCACTAAAATCGGATCATATTCATGGTGAAGGAAAGCAATCTAGCGATCACCATCGACGTAGCAATGATTCTTTGGCGAAGAAGTCAGGAAAAGGTTCATCTTCTCGGTCCAAAGACAAGAACCAAAGCA
Organism: Moricandia arvensis; assembly: GCA_905132765.1. Classification (NCBI taxonomy): domain Eukaryota; kingdom Viridiplantae; phylum Streptophyta; class Magnoliopsida; order Brassicales; family Brassicaceae; genus Moricandia; species Moricandia arvensis. The sequence continues at coordinate 57,326 of CAJHQP010002577.1, forward strand.
TTAGGTCTGATTCACGGGATGATCCGAGCCATATTGAAAAGAAGATATACGATGGTAATCCAGACAGTAGAGTTGACATGGTCGTGAAACCAAACATTCCAAAACCTTATGACGTTGAAAGAGTATCAGAAAGAAGTAATAGAGCAGATTTAACCCCTCCATCACGGCCACCATCTAGAGGTGTCCAAGGGGATTCCTCCCGTAAGAAAGTCGAAAAATGTGGCCCATCAGCTGGCAATAATAGTATCCAAGCTGATGATGTGACAAAGGCAACATCCCAGATAAGAAGGAAAAACGAGCCTTCTCCAAGCCCCTTGCGAAGGGAAGTAACATCTGTGCAAGCTGCCCATAATATTTTGAAAGAGGCTACAGACTTAAAACATACAGCTGATCGCCTCAAGGTTTTCTCATAATTCAGTTGCAGTGTGGTCTCTCTTTCCATCTTGTATTCTCTTCTCATGGTCTTGCTTTTGTTGTTGCTGCAGAGTTCTTTGTCAAACCTTGAGTTCATTGAGCTTTACTTCCAAGCTTGCCTCAAGTTTCTTCATGGTGCTTTTCTCATGGAGATGAGTAGTAACGAGAGTGCTAGACAAGGAGAGACAATGATCCAGTCTACAAATATTTATAGCAGCACTGCGAATCTCTGCGGGTAATTTAGAACCTCGAGGAAAACGTCATTCATTCTCTCTTTACCATTTGCAATCATTGTAAAACCTCTTTTTCATGATAGATTTTGTGCCCGTGAGTATGAGAAGTCTAGAGATATGGGAGCTGCTGCTCTGGCTTACAAATGCATGGAGGCTGCGTATATGAGAGTGGTCAATTCCTCTTCCACCAGTGCTAATAGATATCGAAATGAATTGCAGACTTCTTTGCAAATAGTTCCTCCAGGTAAGCTAGTCTGATATGGCGATGTTTTGAAATATTCTTCACATTGTAACCTTCTTGTCACCGCCTTTTAGGTGAGTCTCCTTCCTCTTCTGCTTCGGATGTTGATAACGTGAACCATCCAGCAGCAGTAGACAGAGTTGGCAACTCAAGGGCCACCAGTTCTCCTTTAGTTGCTGGGAACCACGTTATTTCTGCCCAAAACCGCTCTAATATTTTACGTCTAATTCAATTTGTAAGTGTATTAATGGCTCTTATGAGTTCACTTTGCCGACAGCTATACTTAGATTTCAAGTTCGTTAAAATGGGAGATGAATTCATGTGCTTAGTTTGCTTTGTAATGTTGACACTCTTTAGACCTAAGCTAAATTGTGATTAATCTCATCTACTCTTTACTGTTTGCAGGCTCAGAACGTAAATCTGGCAATGGATGCATCGAGGAAATCACGTGTGGCATTGGCAGCTTCTATTGAAAACTTGGGGGAGGCCCAACAACAAGGAGAGGGAATTGTATCCATTAAAAGCACTCTTGATTATAATTTCCAAGACTTGGAGGGGTTGCTACGTTTAGTGAAGCTTGCAATGAAGGCCAATAACCGGTGAAAGACAGCTGAAATGAAGCAGCTTATTTGCGAAAAGTGAGAAGAAAAAGAGGCAAAATTATGCTGGTGAAAAGAATCATCTGTTACCTTGCGGCTCTGCCTGCATTTTGAGCATTTGTTTTGGATCCCATAATCATTTTGTACAAATCCATGAAGAGATCCGCTTGCAGAGTCTTGCTATGAAGAGCTTTCTGGTAAACCAAGGAAGGAACTTGTACATTTGACTCCATCAAATACTTCTCATATTCTACCGAGGAACAATTCACAAAGGTAACATAATAAGGAAGCTACTTCTCCAGCTAATTATCCAAGAACCATGTATGGAGTATGTATACAGAGCAACCAAGGTGTAACTTCTGGTACTTTGGATTCTCTATTTCTCGATCTCAAGACAGAGAAAGCCGTTCTCCCAGTGTCAGGTCAGTCGGTGTATTCATTCTGATCCATCAATCACCTTTGTTGTTGTTGTACAGCTCTAGGATGAAACTTAAGTTAAATGTTCTTGTTTTTTTGCAGATTGTTAACTGTTCTCATTCTAAATAAGCCATTTAAGGTATATTACAAAGAAAGGAAATAATAAGATTAGAAGAGTTTGGGGTAAAAAGTAGCTTTCCCTCTACGGGTGATAGGCTTTTCAGTTTTAGGAGGTAAGAAAGATTTATTCATTTACATTTTTCTTAAGTTATATATATCAAAAACACAAATCTGATGTTCCTTTTTTTCTTTCTCTTGGTGCAGTGTTGTCATTTTTTTCCTTTTGTAGATTACAAAGTAAAAGAAAGTTACAGATAGAGTTCTGCGGTCCTGTTCAACCGGAGGAGCTTTCTCGGGGTTACTAATAACTTCCCGATCTGATTTTCAGTTGCAGTTTTCCAACAAAGTTTTGAAACAGGCTTTGGTTCCTTTTTATCTTTGTAGTATCTTAACTAATATGTTTGTTTTTACTGAAAAACCTCAAACTCATGAGTGTATGTATACCTTCTGTGGTTTTGAATGGCCTTAATGTATAAACTTTACATTGTCCATCATAGATATATAAAGTGAGAAATTTTACAATCCTCTGATTCTAGACTATTTTACAAGTTACCAACAAGCTATTTTGTTTTATTTTCCTCCTTAATCTCGAAACCTTTGCAATGTGTGTACTGCAACAATTATATCACCAATAATCTCTGCAAGAGCAAGATCCGTCTCTAAAATGGTGAAATCTATTACAGTCTCTTACAACAATCTCTCTACCGTATAACTTCGAGATTATCTTCATCACAAGATGACAATCCCCACATATTCTGAGGTTCTTGATGATCCTCACCGGAGTTCCAGGCCTCGTTTTCATCAAACATAAGGCCATAGCCAATTTCTCACTGTGGTAAGACAAAGCCTTCACTTTAGCTTCCTCATCAAGATCAAGTAAAACCTCTTTGGTGTCTGAAACATATCCAGCTTCTTCTCTCAGCCTCTGCATTATCTCATCAAGCATAGCGTAAATACTTTCCCTCTCTTCTTGAGACTCGTCTCCTACAACAAACTCGTGAATCACACCATCTACTTCAACGGAGCTGCATCCCGGAACTTTCTTAATACCTTTTGCCTGTAAAAGAAATTGTAGTTAGTTCCGAGACCATTAAAATAGTTTTAGCAAAGAGTTTTACACGAGGGAAGTAGTTTTGTATTGCCTCCATTTCTTGTCTGATACGCTTAACTTCTATCCACCTCCCTGTTTTAGCATAGACATTTGACAAAAGCACATAGGCTCCACTATTCATGGGATCTAGCTCGATGAGACGCTTGAGGGCAGCTTCGCAAGTCTTGACATCTCCAAGCATCCTCGATCCGCTTAAGAGAGACCCCCAAATGAGTTCATCAGGCTCCATAGGCATAGACGCTATAAAACTCTCAGCTTCTTCGATCAAACCAGCTCTTCCGTATAGATCAACCATACATCCATAATGCTGGATTGATGGAGTGATACCAAATTTCTCAATCATCATTGCAAAGTATGATCTTCCTTCGTCTACAAGACCACCATGAACACAAGCACCGAGCAGGCCCACGAAAGTCACCGAGTTTGGTTTTATGTTGTCACTAGTTGTCATCTCAGAGAATAGCTGGAAGCACTCTTCTGCTAAGCCGTACATTGCCAAGCAACATATCATTGCACTGTAAGCTTTGACGTCTTTCTTGCTTCCCAAGGCATCGAAAACCCGTTTTGCTCTCTCGAGACTTCCACATTTACCGTACATGTCAATAAGAGATGTACCTAAGACAACGTCAATCTCCACATTGTACTTATCCACGTAAGCATGAACCCATTCCCCTTGCTCCAGCGCGCCCAATCTCCCACAAGCGGAGAGCACAGCCGACAATGTAAACTCGTTAGGTCTGATGATGAAAGACCGGTTTGTTTTAGATAACAGCATCTCTCGAAACAAACCAATCGCTTCTATGTTCCTCCCGCACATAACGTACCCGTTTATCAAACAGCTCCAAGAAATCACGTTTCTCTCAGGCATTTCGTCGAACAGTTTCTGCGCAACATCGATCAACCCAGCTTTCGCATAAGCATTGACCACCGAGTTCCACGCGGGTAAATCCTTTGAGACGGACTCATCATCATCGAAGACTCGGTGAGCAGAGGCCAAGTCGCCGCAAGAGGAGTACATGTTGAGGAGAGAAGTGCGGACGAAGGGGTCAGTGTGGAGACCGAAGAGGAGAATCTGAGCATGGGTTCTTTGACCAAGAGGGAGATGAGTGGGGTTGTTGAAAGAAGGGAGGAGAAAGGGGAAGGTGTGAAAGTCGGGAGTGACGCAGTGACGGCGCATACGGAGGTAGACGGAGATGGGAGAATGTGGGGAGAGGTTGTGAAGAGTGGCACGGATGATGAGGTTCCATAGGAAAGACTCGAGCTTTAGATGTCGAATATGAAGAATCGGGTTTATAGTTGTATAAGACATATTCTCGTTATTACCATTTCTCAGATGCATCTACAGTCACGTCGGAACAATCCATTCATGAAGAAGACACAGTGTAATTGGTCTGGAACGAACGTGGATGATCATAACCGGACTATCTGGTTTAGAGGGTTGGTTTTGTAATGAAGACAAGTTTTGGGTCTAAAATGTAAATAACAGATAATTAGTTGTGCTTTATATAAACAAGTGGTAACATTAAAACCCTAAAAGTCAGTCAGTCTTTGCCGCTCTCTCCACCGCCGTCTGCTTCCAGAAATCGACAACACCAATGGTATGTTTTTTGCAACTTTGATTGATTCAGCTTCTTGCGTTTTGGATCTATTTGTTGCTTAAGTTAGTACATGAGGATTCTGGCTTTGATTACTTTTGTCGTGTGGAATCCATTTTGATTAGTCTAGGTCTGATGTACTAATCGTGTTGAGTTGCTTAACTCCATTTCCGTGACATCTTTTTTGATACGTAGGCACCCAAAAGAGGAGTGAAAGTGGTTACCAAGAAGAAGACGGTATGCTCTAATTTTGTTTTTCTTTTAAAGTATCATGGAATCTTGTGTGAGTAATAGTTATTGTGCTTATGATATCCTAATTCGATTTTGTGTTGTTTCTTTATTTCTTTTCAGGAGAAAGTTACGAACCCATTGTTTGAGAGAAGGCCAAAGCAATTTGGAATCGGTGGAGCTTTGCCACCTAAGAAGGATTTGGCTCGTTACATCAAATGGCCCAAGTCAATCCGTCTTCAAAGGCAGAAGCGTATCCTTAAGCAGAGGCTCAAGGTCCCACCAGCTTTGAACCAGTTCACCAAGACTCTTGACAAGAACCTTGGTACATTTATTTCTTCATGTCTTTTTTTTTTACAATGAGTTTGTTGCATAACTCTATATAGTGTAATTCTTAATTTTCAGCAACCCAGCTATTCAAGGTTCTTATGAAGTATAGGCCAGAGGACAAGGCTGCAAAGAAGGATCGTCTTTTGAAAAAGGCTCAAGCCGAAGCTGAGGGAAAGCCTTCTGAATCCAAGAAGCCCATTGTTGTTAAGTATGGGCTCAACCACGTGACTTACCTCATCGAGCAGAACAAGGCACAGCTTGTGGTCATTGCTCACGATGTTGACCCCATCGAGCTGGTCGTCTGGTTACCTGCACTCTGTAGGAAAATGGAAGTTCCTTACTGCATTGTTAAAGGCAAATCTCGTCTTGGAACGGTAATGAAACTTTGCCTCTCCATTTCTTCACTCCTAACCTTGACTGATGTTCATTTCTCGCGTGTACATCCAGGTCGTTCACCAAAAGACAGCTGCTTGCTTGTGCTTAACCACTGTCAAGAACGAGGACAAGCTCGAGTTCAGCAAAATCCTTGAAGCCATCAAGGTAATCAAATAAAAGATGACTCAACATAAAGTTCTCATAGAGACTCTTTACCATATCTTTTGACATGTTTTGTTTTTTTTTGGTGGGGTGGTGAATAGGCAAACTTCAACGACAAGTACGAGGAGTACAGGAAGAAGTGGGGAGGAGGGATAATGGGATCCAAGTCTCAAGCCAAGACCAAAGCTAAGGAGAGAGTTCTTGCAAAGGAGGCTGCCCAGAGAATGAACTAATCAGATCGTCTCCGTTTTGATTCTCGTTTAAGAAACATAATGCTGATGTTGTTGGTTTTGTTTAGCGATTTCATGGAATATCTTAAAACCTTATGCTCTTTCTATCGATGTTGCATACTTGGGGATTTTATGCAGTTTTGTTATACATTTTGCTTTCAAGTTTTATTTGTTGATCCTTGTTTGCAAACCTTACAATCATAGTTTGGTCCGATGAATATAACGGATATTTTAGTGCAACTGTATCAGTTACAAGAAAAGGATTCATGATCGTTAGGGTGCTCATTTACAATTCGAACTTGCTTTTCAAAAGTAACTCAAGCCAAGTTTGAAACAAAGGGATATGGGTGTCTTGCTTGTTTCGAAACAAGCTTCTCTATCTTGCAGTGTTTTTATGCCCGACCCGGACCCGCGATCGGATCAGCAAACCCGGTGACCCGTTAAGTAAACCGGTTAGGATTTTAAAAATATCTACTAATTAAAAATCCGATAAAACCCGCTAAAAACCCTTAAACCCGGCAACACGACTACTGGTTGAACCATTAGATGAACCAATATATAACTATTATTTACTTTTTCTTAAGGTTTCAATTAAATACTTTTTGTATTCCAAATAAAATTTAGCTATTAATTTTAATTTTTAGTTTTTTTTCTTGTGAAATTATCGTTTTCTTTGCTACCACATATATTCTATATCTCCTTTAACTTTCTTTTTATTTTTTTGCTTATTTTTTTCATCATGAATAGCATTTGTTTTAACCTTCAAGGTTCCAACTTCTATAATATAAAACTGGTTATTTTTTTTAATTTTACATGTTTCTAAGTGAATAATTTTTTGTTGTGAATAAAATATATGGATCTTATTCAATTTTAAAAAATCATATATAATATCGACTAAACTATTTTATTGTGATATTTAGATATTGATATACATTTCATTATGCTAACTGAAAAAGATATAGTGAATGATGATAGAAATAATCAAAATTATTAAATGAGATTTGGTATTATTTTTTATATCAAATATCTATTGCAATCTTGATGTTTATTTTAGTTTATTTTGATTTAATTTATTAGTTACATTATATATCTAAAATTTATGAGATGTAAGTCTTGTTATGTTTTATTAGTTACATTTTGGTTTCAAGTTTTTTTTGACCTTATTGCAAACTCTTGTTGTCGATGAATATAAGGCTTAGTTACGACGGTGTTTGAAGACGTTGTCAACATCCATGTCAACAAATAGGTAATGAGCTAGCATTCACATCTGGGCTTTAGTTTCCTTTAAGTAATACTACTGAGGCCCAATAACTATTGGGCCTTCATTGTAGCCCTGTTCTAACGGCCATGGATTTCGACTTCTATTTTCCTTCTTCGTCTTCCTGTGAGCTTATTTGGAAAAACCCAGATCGTGATTTTTAGCTGGTAGAAAAACCCTAATTTTCGTCGATCTGCTCATTGTCTCTTGATTCCTCGTTTCACCACTCCAAAGTCAACATGAGGTAGTGTTCTTCGCTTCGCCTGCTCATTTTATATTTTATTATTGAAGATTTTTTGCTCTCTTAACACTCTGATTTTGTTTTCGCGTTTTGCAGTAGTAGGCCAATGGAAGAAGATACCAACGTAAGTAAAGTCTATCTTCTATCTGACATAAACCTTAATTTGCTCGCTATTGTCTCATGTTACATCTCACCCATCATTGCTCTAGTATTGCCTTTTAGGGCTCGAGCTACTCGAATGGTTCTGTATCTTGTAGAGGTTATGCTAGCAAGCAGAGACACTGTTCTGAGATTGGTTTGAGATGGTCTAATCCATCTATAGAGTTATGGATGTGTGAATGTTTGTGGTTTTGATTCTCTGATACTTGATGTTATTAACAAGGCAATCTTGTGTTAATTGATACTCTTTTAGTTTTCATCACATGTTTTCTGTATACATGATTAGCAGGGAAAGACCGAAGAGGAGGAGTTCAACACGGGACCTCTTTCTGTTCTGATGATGAGTGTTAAGAACAACACTCAGGTGCTGATCAATTGCCGCAACAACAGGAAACTCCTTGGCCGTGTTAGGGCTTTCGACAGGCACTGCAACATGGTTCTCGAAAATGTCAGAGAAATGTGGACTGAGGTATTCCTTTTTTTTTAGTATCTATTTTTATGTATGCGGTTGGTTATATTGAAATCTTACATGGGGTTCTTTAGGTACCTAAAACTGGGAAAGGAAAGAAGAAAGCTCTTCCCGTCAACAGAGATCGTTTCATCAGCAAGATGTTTCTCCGTGGTGACTCTGTCATCATCGTCCTCAGGAATCCCAAGTGAGAGACATTGACATGCATCTGCTCCTAGTTGTTTTTTTCTTAATTGTTGCATCAACCAAGGTACATCTTTGATCATGAGTCTTAAATCCGGCTTTGCCTTGTTATTTTCACATGGTTCTGTCTTTATCTCGTATGACTAAGAAGCAGCGCTAAGTAGTAGTTTGTAATAGCAACGGACATAGTTTTTTGGGTTAAACTAGAGTCAAGTTACATTAGCTCGCAGGATTAGATTGGGATTGAGATATCTGCTCATCTATGAGAAGCTTTTGGTGGTTCTTATTGAGAAATCTGCTCTTAGTTTCTCTTTAGATGATAATTCTTGCAGGTTCTTGTTAAATTCTTGTTGAACCAAGTAGAGAAAGCATCTTGGAATAAGTGTGTCGTAAATCTACTCGTCTTGTTGACTAAAACGCAGCTATAAGTATTGCCACTTAACTTTGTAAATTGCAAATGACAGACAAGTTTTTCATAAGCTGTAGTGAGGTCCATGAATAGTAGTAAGTACATCAAAACTCTTACTCTACGTTACACCAATATAGTATCAATATAGAAACGAACGAAGTTCTCTTCTCTCCAAAATGTAGCTGCAAGCAATGCTTTGGATTTTTGGTTATAAACCATTAACCAAACGTCTACATGCAACTGCTTTAGCTTAAGCTGAGGTTGTTTTGGTTGAAGTCACGGAGGAGCCTTCCTTCTGGTCACCAAAGACACGTTGACGGAAGTCTTTAACCATGAGAGGGAGTCCCTGACGAAGAGACACCTTTGGTTCCCAACCAAGAAGCTCCTTTGCCTTTGTGATGTCAGGCTTTCTCTTGTGAGGATCATCCTCCGTGTTTGGTCTGAACTCTATGTTTGCATTTGGATCAATCGTGTCTTGAACCACCTGCAACCAAATCAAAGACATCAAAATCCACCAGGGTTCAATGTATCAAAAAGATCTTATTTTACATATATAAAAAGAGACCTTAGCGAGCTCGAGCATGGTGAATTCACCAGGGTTACCAAGGTTAAATGGCCCTACATGTTCTCCTTCCATCAATCTCATCAAACCTTCCACCTTTATTGCATCACACCAACACAAAAAACATGAGATTCACTGCTACAAAATTAACAGCAAAAGAAAATAAACAGGACACTTGGTCCTTTGTTCACATGATATTGATACCTCACCATCGCCATACAATTGCTAAAGTGGAGACCGTTTATATGTCTCTCAGAGATTTGGGTCACGTTATAAAGTCCTTTGTTGTTAGAACCCACAGTACACTCACTATTCTCTTACAGTAACATTTGAGCTCACTGGTTAGAAATTAAGTTCCCCTCTCTTTCTAAAGAACTATTTCAAGGCCAGAAATATCTTTGAGATTAAGTTACCTACCAATTTGTTTATTTTCCTTCTCCCACACGAAAGTAACGAATAAATAAGTTGGATAAAAGAGAACAGAATAAAAGTTGTAGAACTATATTGAATCGTTGGCTGAGGGAGAAAAAGCAGAGGCCATACCAGATCAGACACAAACTGGAAACTTCTTGTCTGCTTCCCATCACCATAAACAGTCAATGGTTCTTTCCTTAGTGCCTGTTCAATTATTAAAAATTCAAACCACCATTACTCTAACGATCCAGTAGACCATTTACTAGTTTGTGCAACTATATTATTAAAACCAACCTGCGCAACAAAGTTACTGACAACACGTCCATCATATCTATGCACATTCTTGGACCATATGTGTTGAAGATCCTAGCAATCCTGACCTGTGGCCACAATCAACAAGGCAGACACAAAGTTACTCAGTGAAACGCACTCTTATCTTTTCTTCCTATCAGTTACTTGGCATGGAAGGCAGTAAAAAAAAGAGACCTACCTCAACATTGGCTCCCCGGTGATAGTCCATGGTTAGCGTCTCAGCGGTACGCTTCCCTTCGTCGTAGCAACTACGAACACCTGGTCCGACCATTACAACCACAATCAGTCAAAAGCACAAGAAACATGATTCACCACGTTTCCGAAAAAGTCAAGAACTTTTCAAAGAACATTGTAATTAGACGGTAAAACATTACTGTCAGTAAAATGACAGTTGAAAAGCCAAAAAAAACATTTAAAAGGCCCTAGAATATGAAAGTAGGTACATTTGAAATGTTAGGCGAGGCTGCATCTAAGGTAGAGAGACACGTATCAGAAGCTGCACGATCAGAAAGACCCATTTTCACGGTTCAATGAGTTTGACCATACAGAAACGGGGACCATATCTGAAGGGAAAACACCTGTTTTTTTCAACTCTCTAACGTGGGCATTCTCTGACTCAAAATTCAAAAGGAAAAAAGGACAAAGTAGTTCAGGACAGTGTATTTAGATAGTACAAGAAATAGGCTAACACGTTTCAAGTATCAACCTATTATGCGAAATTAAGTCAGATTTCTCGTAGACACCTACACGGATATGGCTCATGCTTTCAAATCCATTTACATATTCAAAGAGGGATCTGTGGCCTAATATGGTCTATAAGTTCGGGATACCCAAGGTTAATAAAAAAAACAGAGAGAGGAAGTTCGAAACGTGGTCGTGGAATAGGTTTGGAACAAAAATGACCTAAACCATAACAAAGAAGGAAGCAATTAAGGGATGGGATTACCGATGGGATTAACGTTGCCCCAGTAAGTCTCGACCTGAGGATGCTGAAGAGGATCACCGTAAACCTCACTAGTGCTCGTCAGTAGAAACCTTGCACCCACTCTCTTCGCCAGACCAAGCATGTTCAACGTTCCGACCACATTGGTCTTGTATACACACTAAGTCAAGGAATACAATAACAAAAACATTCCATCTCGAAGCAATATAAAAAATATATAAAAGATATGATAGTCTTGACAGGGTTGAACTTGTAGTGAACAGGGGAAGCAGGACAAGCCAAATGATAAATCTGATCCACCTCAAGTAGTATCGGCTCCACCACATCGTGACGTATAAGCTCAAAGTTAGCCTTACCAAAATGATGCATCACGTTCTCCTTACGTCCCGTAAAGAAATTATCCACAACGATCACAGTGTCTCCTCTCGCCATCAACCGATCCACCAGATGCGACCCCACGAACCCCGCGCCACCTGTCACCACCACTCTCATCCCTTTGCTTTTCAAACCTAGCGGGAGTTTCCCGCCTGCTGCTCCTCCCATCCTGTTCAGGTACGGAACGTGGGCCTCCTCCTCGGACCTCACGATTCCGTATCCGGAAAAGGGGTCCGAGTAGGAGGTGGAGTGTGTGGAGCGAGGGAGGATTGTGAAAACGAGTGTGGCCATTGCAATGCCGACGAGGACGAAGAGGAGTCTTTGTTCGCGGAGCATGTAACGTATTGGAGGGGTTAGGGAGGAGAACCATGGTTTGATAGGTCGAGGGTAGAAAGCATCTGCGTCTGGTTGATCAGGCTCGTGTCGACGGTTGATGAGCTCGTTCGCCATCTCGCGCTTCCTTCTTCGATCACACAGCCGCGTGAAAAGCGAATCGGGTATATATGTTTGTGTATTTAATAAGTAAGCCAAGGCGTTAACTGATTAAGGCTAATCACTAACTCTTATTACGAGAATACCCTTTTTGATTAGTAAACCAAGTAGAATGGGACATTTTATTTATTTTATTGAAACTTTTCTTCAGATGCCATTAAAATGGAGAAGCAAATGGTTTCGTGGTCGCACCACCTCTGCTATCATCTCATCTGAACCATGCAATTGTCTCTACTAAAAATAACTACTCAGCCACTGTGCAAAATATGATAAGTTAGATTTTTTTTTTGCTTAAAATATGCTTAGGTAGGTATATGCTAATGTAATATTATTATCTATAATTTATAGTAATATTTTAAAATAATCAGTGATGAGCTAGGTTAGCTAGGTATATGCTATATGTCAGGTAAATAAAGTCAATGTCAAACCCTAACTTAGTAGATTATTCACAACCAATATAACACAATACATCTAGAATTAGTAATCAAACAAATTTAAATTATTAAGAAAATTTAGTATTATTTCAAACAGATAATCACTGAACTAAAAAGAAAGGGAAGAGTATTGGCATTTAGGTTGACTTGTGATTCTAACGTGGCTAACATAATTGCTTTTTTGCTCTTTCTTTTTTTTTCAACAAAAGGCTATACAATTGCTTTGTTCTCGAATCAGTTTCTTTGTTTTATGATCAATGGAATAAGACTAGCTAACATAAAGATTCTGAAAACGAGTTCAGATTAGACTATTTTATAAAAGTATGAATAGATTGTATATCATCAAATGTTTAAATTAAACTGTATTAGTTGAAAACTAAACCAAGTTAGGTGGTGGATAAAAGTACTTGAAAAAAAACAAGCCATATCATTTTGAAATAAACTTCATAAAGTTGACACCGACTTCTTCTCACTTTAGTCTGATAATGGAACAAAATGTATGAGTTTGTAGGTTGATTGACTAGGCCCAATATATTGGGTTAACTGGGCCTATTGAGTTGATGTTAATGTCCAGCAAAAAGGAAGGCCTTTTAAAGGATAATTCGGGTCGTAATTGGATAAAACCCGAATCGTTCCGGATCAAATGCTAGAATAGACCAAGTGGGGATAAAAAAATCTCAAATAGACCTATCTATTTTTCTTTTTATTTTACATTTAATTTTAAATAAAAAATTAGATAAAATAACTAAAAAACCTAAAAACTTCAATATATTTACTAACTCATGCCATTACTATCCTACCCAGATTCTGACCCAGATTCAGACCCGAAACCCGACCCAGTTTTAACCCTAATCTTCTTCTTCTTCTTCTTCCTTTCTTCTCCATTGATATACTTTCACCTTATAACAAAATCAAAAAATTTCTTCAACCATCCACCAAATTTCTCTTTCTTATTCAAAATCGGTTAACCCATAATCATTATAAATCAATTATATCTTACTTATAATCGAATTTCACTTTTACGTACGAGATTCAAGAAAAAAGAAAAATGCAGAGTATTACTAATATAACTAGTACAACTCCAACTAGTACAACTAGTACAACTCCAACTAGTACAACTAGTACAATTCAAATTAGTAAAACTAGTATAACTACAACGAGTATAACTAATACAATTTTACAATTAATATGCTAATTTTAGTTTTTGTTTTCAACGCATGAAGACGATAGAAAAAAAAGATGATGTAGAACCAATAAGACATGTTGTTCTAATCTCTCTCAATCAATATGTATCAAATACATGAATAGTTTATTTTAAATAATAGCTGATTTGGATAATGATTTATTTGCAAGTTGTATTAGTTATACTAGTTGTACTATTTTTGAAAAAAAAAACTCATCTTCATCTTTTTGTTTTCGAGGCGAAAAAGGTGGATGAGGAGCTAAAAAGGTATTCAACCATGGTTCCAAAAACACGAATCACTTGAAAGAGAAGAAAGAGCGTCTGCGATGAGTAAGAGTGACTCACCGGCGATGAACAAAAAAAAATTTACTGTGAAGAAGAGAGATGTCGCAACGAAGAAGAAAGATGCATTGAATAAGAAGAGAGATGCGGCAAAGAAGAGTGAAGTGTGACGAAGAAGAGGAAGCTCGACAGTGGTGTTCACTAGTTTTTAAGATGTATCGGTTTGTACGTAGTTGTACTAGTTCTCGTGTCGTACATGTTTTTACACAGTTGTACTAGTTTATTAGTTGTACTGGTTTCTACATAGTTGTACTAGTTTTTGAGTTGTATCGGTTTGTACATAGTTGTACTTTGACAGTGAAATCAAAAAAACTAGTTGTACCACATAAAATTTCAACTTAACTCAGTTGTTCTACTTCTTTATGTGTACATGCATTTGCCCCAATACAATGAAATCACCAATTTTGTTTAAATACACTTGATGTATGTTTTTCAAAAATTATGTGGACAAAGAAGTTAACAAACCTTAAAAGTATAAGGTAGATCATGTAAAATATGTGACTGTGTTATAATTTTCAATTCTTTTTAAAAAAAAAATCAAATAGATTAAAAGAAACTTTCTGAGTACATACCAATTGGGATATCTGATTGTTTTTCTTATATGAAATACCAAATTAATTCTGTTAATTTTTATATGTTAAAGTTATACCAGTTGTACTAGTAATACTCATCTGATATATAATAAAAATTATATCAATTGCTTATATATCTAGTTTTAGGGATTGTACCAATATTTTCACATGATAACTTTGTAAAAATATGTTTGATGATTGTTTATCATAATAATATGACTAATATAGTTAATAGACCCTAAAAATATAAAATATATAATGTAAATTAAGATTGTAATGTAATAATTTAATAAAAACTGAAAAACCTCAAAAAAATGAAATTTTGTCATCATATACCAATTAGAATATTTACTTGTTTATTTTATGTGTAAATTATAACATTTATATACTAGTTTTACAATTTTTAATATGTTTAGTTGTACGAGTTATACTAGTTGTACTCAATCGAATGAGAGAATAGGATAAGAAAAGTTTTGTGGCTGTGAATGGTTGAAATTAAAAAATAAAAAAAATAGAAAAAGAGAAAATGAGAGAGATGTGAAATCGTGTGGCCAAGATTAAAACATAAGTATGATGATCCAATGGCTCATGTTACCCATTCATTAAGGGTAAAAACATAATTTTCTTTTCTTTGGTCTATGTAGATTTTTTTTGGTTGTTGTAGATTGTTTTTTCACCATTTGTCCCATTTTAGATTTAAGTCCAATCGTTCCGGATTGGTAGGAAATCAAATCAGGTGAACAAGTCTTCTTCTTGTTGAAGAGAGGACGTATAATCTACAAACTCCAGATTCATTCATCAAAATGGCGTCGGGGTGGGGGATAACGGGGAACAAAGGGAGATGTTACGATTTCTGGATGGATTTCAGCGAGTGTATGTCTCACTGCAGAGAGCCCAAGGATTGCTCTCTTCTCCGTGAAGACTACCTCGAGTGTCTTCACCACTCCAAAGAGGTCTCCCCTTACTCGCCTTACCTTTCTCTCTCGATTTGTTCGCTCATGCCTGATTTGTAAATCACCATTTCACCCCTCGATTGCTTAGATCCATTTTCACTTTGATTTGATTTGATTATTCCCCGTCTTCGAAACCCTAGATTACTCTTAATCCAAGACCAGTTCAAGCAATTTTAAAAATTTTAGGCGGGTGTATGTATCTGTATGATATGCTAAGCTTTGTTATTGCTAGGAATTTTCATGGTTGGATACTTTGATGAAATGAAAAGTATAATAATTGGTTTTGTTTTCATATTCATACCATTCACTCCTAGAGCTTAGACTTATGTATAACCATTTCATTCTCTGTGATTTGGCTCTTACCCTTCAGCTCCTGTTATGTTTCTTCTTCATATGGAAGAATCATTTGTCAAGATGAAAATCTAAGCACATGCTATATCTGTATTGAAAACATATAAAGAATGGAATGAATATCAAGATGTATATAGTAGGCTAATGCGAGAAACTTTAAGAGAGTGTTAAGCTATTTTAGTTTATGTTCAGTACATAGATGCTTTGTTCTTTGCTTCGTAAATAAGCTTATGTCAGATGGGACTGACTAAGGGAGGTGGCATTTTGTGTGTAGTTCCAAAGAAGAAACAGGATCTACAAAGAGGAACAACGTAAACTCAGAGCTGCTTCTAGGAAAGGCCTAGATACCGGCGCTGATGCTACTACTCACTAGTCATCACTAGTCCTGAATTTTATCATCATTACTCCACCATGTTTGCATCTTTCACAGCTGAGAAGAAGAAGAATAAAGGAATGGCTCGTCAAGATTCTCTGTATGTTGTGTGTCAAACTCCTTTTGATTGTTTACCGTTTGCTTTTTGCAATGAATATTCTCTTTTCTTTTACCTTTTTGACTGAGTTGTAATATGCCCTTTGGCTGTTCATCAAACACACTCCTTTCATGGTAATTGTTTCTTTATTCCATGAAAATTAACCAAGGGAATACACGTACCTCAGCTGAGGCTAACGGGCCTGTGATCACTTTCGAATATAACACATCTAATGCCAAGCTGTGCTAAATAAACAAAATTAAGACGAATAAAACGTTTAATTTTGTAAGAAAATAAAATACTACATTTGTAATAGGGTAACTCTCAAATAACGTTTTTTGAAAATTTTGTCACAAAAATAATTTTCAAAAACAAAAATGATCAAACTAATTTTTTTTTATTTTTAAAAAATTAATTTTTATTTTATTTTTTTCAATTTTAAACTTCACCCTAAAAATTCCACTCCATAATTCTAAACTCTAAGTCTAGATTAGTTAACCCAAAAGTATAAATATATATTTGTCATTTTGTTAGCCCTTTAATAAATGTTATTTTAGTCATTCTTTTTTTTAAAAATTTTCTTTTGTGATAAAAATTTTTTAGAGTTATCTTAAGATATTTTTCTTTGTGTTTTAATATGTACTTTGTATCATTGTCGGATAAATTTACTTCTTCTTTTTTTTATCTGCTCCAGAATGATCGAGTAGTTCCTTTTATTAAAGATAGCTGCAGGATTTGAATCTTGACTTGATGATATGTGGTGTTACCAACAAAAACATGGGATAAAAAAAAAGAGTAATAGAAAAACTTTAGAAATTTCCAATTATTGAAGATATAGAGAATTGTAGATGTTCCCTATTTTCCATCCCCTTTTGGAGGTAAAAAGAAAAAGAAAAAGTGCATCTCTAGCAACTAAAGAAAGAGCTAGAACTGATCTAAGGAGTACCTATGGATATATCTAAATAAGCAATAATGAAATTAATAATTTAGTAAATGATGAAGAGACCACTCACCAAATTACTTTGCTCATCTAGGATAAAATTTATTGAACTGTAAAAAACTGAAACAAACAAAATATATAATTTGCTGGTAAGTTGACAAAAAAAAAAATTGCTGGTAATATAATATTTGAGTTTGATCCCAAAGTTTTGTTTGTTATCTTAAAAAAGAAGGCGCCTGAAAGATGTACGGCAACAAGCAAACCACAAGTCACTTTCTAAAATTCCTCCCTCTTCACGCTTCTTCTTCTTCTTCAGATTCCATGGCCACCGTCTCCTCCTCCTCTCCCGCTTCTCCATGGCCAAACCCCAACCCTACTCCCGATCCAACGCCTCCGTCAGATTCCGACTCCCACCACCACGATCATGGACACGACACCGAGTCTCTCGATTCCTTCTCCTCCATGACTCTCACCTCCGAAGACGTCAATCACAACTCCGATCCGATTCAGGACCTTAACATTCAACCACCTTCCTCTCCCCCTGCTCCGGCGACGACGACGCCTCCTCCATCCATACTCCACCTCTCCTTCAACCAAGACCAAGCTTGCTTCGCCGTCGGCACCGATCACGGCTTCCGCATCCTCAACTGCGATCCCTTCCGCGAGATATTCCGCCGAGATTTCGATCGCGGCGGTGGAGGAGTCGCCGTCGTGGAGATGCTCTTCCGATGCAACATCCTAGCCCTCGTGGGCGGAGGGCCCGATCCTCAGTATCCTCCAAATAAGGTCATGATCTGGGACGATCACCAGAGCAGATGTATCGGCGAGCTCTCCTTCAGGTCAGATGTTCGATCCGTTAGGCTTAGGAGGGATCGGATTGTTGTCGTTCTTGAGCAGAAGATATTTGTGTACAACTTTGTGGACCTTAAGCTGATGCATCAGATTGAGACTATTGCGAACCCTAAGGGACTTTGTGCTGTCTCTCACGGTGCGGGTTCGATGGTGTTAGTGTGTCCTGGTTTGCAGAAGGGGCAGGTGAGGATTGAGCATTATGCGTCTAAGCGGACGAAGTTCATCATGGCTCATGATTCGAGGATAGCTTGCTTTGCTCTCACGCAAGATGGGCGTTTGTTGGCTACGGCTAGCTCTAAGGGTACTCTGGTTCGGGTGTTTAATACTGTTGATGGCTCCTTGCGACAAGAGGTACTAGTATAAGCCATTACTTAATCGAAAGGTGTCATCTTTGTGGAATAGTTCTATTGCAGATGTGGTTGTTTAGTTACTTTCTGGAAATGGTAGTTTCTGATTTTGAGCATAAACTATGAAAAGTGAAGAGGGTGAAACATGTTGATTGAAAAGGATGCGTCTTTTTGTTTTAGTGAGGTGAACATGGTAATAGGGTTTTATATGACCACATTAAACTGTTTGGGTCATTGATGAATCAATCGTCAGAGCAATTGTTGTTATGAAACTGTGGTGATTCATCTTGCATGTGATCTTGTTCGTTAAGATGCAGAATCCTATTTTACTAGAGTTTCTTAATTAAGCTCAGTCGCATTGGTTACTCCATAGGAGGAACTCTCACTATTTATCTTCTCATATGTATTAGGATATGCAAGCCTGTGAAGTCTTATGCTTCTTATTTTCGTAGGAGATCTCAGATATTTATAATAATACACCTTATGAGTTTGACTCTATGGATCAATAATGCGAACATAATCTGTCTGTACAGGTTAGGAGGGGTGCAGATAGAGCGGAGATATATAGTCTGGCTTTCTCTTCAAATGCTGAATGGCTAGCTGTCTCAAGCGACAAAGGAACTGTCCATGTCTTTGGTCTCAAAGTCAACTCCGGCTCTCAAGTGAAAGACACACCACGAATTGCAGCTGAGCTTACCCGCTCTGCCTCAGCTCCATCCTCGTCTCTGTCATTATTCAAAGGTATAAATGGCCTAAACCCAAAAGTCAGTTACTTTCACCACTTAGCAGTCTCTTCGTTTACCAAGTATAACGCTTCTTTTTTGCTCTATTAGGAGTGTTGCCAAAGTATTTCAGCTCGGAGTGGTCGGTGGCTCAGTTCAGGTTGGTTGAAGGAACTCAGTACATAGTTGCCTTTGGTCAGCAGAAGAACACTGTTGTTATTCTTGGCATGGATGGGAGGTAAGCAGAAACCAAACTCTGTCATTCCATTGAAGAACTTGAACTCTCATTACTAATCTGATTTAACCGGAGTATGGATTATGTTCTTTGTTGTTTTATAACAGCTTCTACAGATGCCAGTTTGATCCCGTCAACGGAGGAGAAATGTCGCAGCTTGAGTATCACAACTGTCTAAAACCACCTTCTGTTTTCTAGTTGCAACCATGTGTTGTTAATGTATATAGTTTGTGTGTATAATAATACCACGAACGATTGTATATTTTGTAAAACCTTTGATCTTTAACCAAAAATGATTCGTATATATATCTTACAAAATTGTTTCTTTGCTTCAAATATGAGGTTTTGTAATGAAATCTCGTTGCTGTTTTTATTTTTTCCAATACGATAATAGGAAACATCCATATCCAAATCTCTGCACCTACCTCAATCAAACAGGGTAGCCTCTAGTGTTCGATACATTCTTTTAATAGTAATTAATTAGATGTTCCGAAACGAAGCAGATTTTTTAAATACTGCGTGAAAGGTAAAAAAAGAGAGAAAAAAAGTGCGCATCCAGGGAATCGAACCCTGGTCAGTACCGTGGGAGGGTACTATGATACCACTACACCAGATGCGCTTTGCTTAACGTATCAATATTTATAAATTTAATAGTTTACGGAGGCATCTGTGATCATGTTCGAGCTGTTTGTTATCTTCCAGAGTCGATAAGACCTTTTTTGCTAAAACATTTGCAAACTCATTTAAAAGAAAAACTCAGATCAAATCAGGATGAAAGCCGAACCAGAAATCTTAGTTATATACAAGTATACAACTATACATCAGAAAGGCACGAATCAGAAAAGTGGCTTTGCAGCTGAGTAAATATCTTGAGGATGATCTAAACATCAGTTGTAACCATTGAGGATCCAAACATTCTTTCTAGTCAACAAACTCAAGTTTCAGAGTGGAATAACTCTACTCTATATATGTATACCTCGTAAGATAATTAACTGACGGAGAAAGGTTGAAAAATATTAGTAATTTGTCTAACTCACACGTACTATACATACTGCCGAAAGACCACTTGCCCAAGCGAGGTGGAACATCTAATAAAAAGATATTGTATTAGAGCATCATTATCTCATAGGTCTCTTAATTTTTTTTTTTTTACCTTTCGTTTGAAAAAAAAATTGAAAATCGGACCAATCGCGGACCGACACGTATCGGTGAGCCCGGCAAACAGTTCAAACAACTCAACATACGTTTCTTGCTTTGTTAACATAAGAGACAGGTTTTTGGTAAATGTGGGCCAGCCCCCCTAAGATACCCTCCAAAAGCTGCGATAATAATGCTCTTAGGCTATGTTTATTTCCGGTCTCTGAAAGTGGCTTAACTTAATTTAATTCTTTTTAATTTTTTTTTTAAATTTTTTTTGTTAAGAGACGGCTCTTATGTCTCTTATTTAAGAGATGGTTCTTAAGATTTTTTAGTTAAAACCTAAAAAACGTCTCTTAAAAAGATTAAGAATCCCTACTAAGAAACTATCAATAAACATGCCCTTAGAGCATGATTATTGGGGGTCCTAAGGTGGGTTTCTTAAGCCGTGGGACCCATGAACAGTGTAAGGATCGGTTACAAAAACTATAGATTAAGAACCGGTTCTTATGAGTTTCTTATACTGTTCACGGGTCCCACTAACACGTGGCGACTCGCGATTGGTTCACTTTAAAAAAAAAGTAAAAAAAAAAAATGAAAAAATAAGAAACCCAAAAGGGTTTTTTGGGTTAATGATGCCCTTAGGTACTTTAATTTGTGTGAAATCATACAACTTTACCTAAAAAAAACAGAGGGAGTATGACAACCCTGAACGCGTAAACTTGGTGCGGATCAGCAAGTCTGACAACAACAAAGCTCCTCAGTTATTCTCTTTCCTTGTCTGAACCTAGTTGAGCCGTTAGAAACTACCGTTATTTTGTTTTCGTTAACAGAAAACGGTAAGCCGTTTATGGGAGAGAGTAAACACAAATCGATGGTTTGGTTGGTTTCATTTTAAACATTAATTAAAGCTCATGTAACTGTTCACATCAAAACCAGAGCGCCAACAAATAACAGACGCTAACTAAATTTCTGCATAGGATTAATTAACGGCCTGTTTTTATAGAAAAAAAAGTTACTATAAATTGATATGTCCATGTTTACTTTCATTTCAGGATCTAGAAGTATATCACAACTATATATTTCAGAAGTATTAATATTCAATGGCTGCAGTTTACTACGTCAAGAGCTTTTTCTTGTTGGCGGCGATTGTGATTTTGTTCTCCGGCCATTATGGAGGCGCCACGGCAGCCACCAGAGGATACATTAAGTACAAAGATCCAAAAGCAGCGGTCGAGGAGAGGGTAGAGGATTTGCTAACACGAATGACATTACCGGAGAAACTTGGTCAAATGTGTCAAGTTGATCGGTTCAACTACACATTTTTTCCCATGCCCACGCGCCAAGAAATCTTCACAAAGTACATGATCGGTATGTTACAAACAAAACCTATTGATTATAAATCAAAATTCCAAATAAAAATAATTTATAACTGATCATTGGTGCACGAGTATAGGAAGCGTTTTGAGCAATCCGCATGATACTGGGGCTAGTCCATCTACGCGAGTTCTCGAAGCGAACACTATGCAGAAACTGAGTCTCTCGACGAGACTTGGAATCCCTTTGCTCTACGCTATTGATGCGGTTCATGGCCACAACACTTTTATCAATGCCACCATCTTCCCACACAACGTCGGTCTTGGTGCCACTAGGTACATTATACATATATTCTTAGATGAAACGTAACATATGTATATACAATGCGCTGAAAAAGTGGTGGTTAATAGTTTGATTGGTTGTTGTAGGGATCCTGATCTTGTTAAAAAGATTGGAGCTATAACTGCACTTGAAGTGAGAGCTACAGGAATTGCTCAAGCTTTTGCTCCTTGTGTTGCGGTAAGTAATTAAAAAAAAAAAGTATTGTTGGCATAACCCAAGGCGTGATAGCCTAGTGGTACTTCCTTGGCCGAGAGGTCAGGGGTTCGAAGTCCCTAGGCCACGATTTGGGGAGGTGTGTCCAGAGCCGTAAAAGGTACAGACAAAGGCTGGCACCGGGCCTAGGTGGTGGGGCGCAAGCTCAACACCTGGTTAAACAAAAAGTATTGTTGGCATACCAAAAATAGATATGTGGATTTTTCTTTCTAACTTCGGTCGAGAAATTACATGGAACAGGTTTGCAGAGATCCTAGATGGGGAAGGTGTTATGAGAGTTATAGTGAAGATCCCAAAGTTGTGAATATGATGACCGAAAGTATCATGGATGGATTACAAGGAAATGCTCCTTACGTCGCTGATTTCAAGTAAACCAAGAACTAATGCTAATGAGTTTTAAACCAGATATTATGTATAATAATCATTAGTAATTAATGTGAAAAAAAATTGTTTACACTACAAGGACTAAAGTGGCTGGTTGCGCCAAACATTTTGTTGGAGATGGAGGAACGGTACGTGGAATCAATGAGAACAACACGGTGGCTGATAACGCTACTCTCTTTGGTATCCATATGCCTCCTTTTGAGATAGCTGTAAAGAAAGGGATCGCATCAATCATGGCTTCTTATTCTAGTCTTAACGGTGTTAAGATGCATGCAAACCGTGCAATGATCACTGATTACCTCAAGAACACACTCAAATTCCAAGGCTTTGTTATCTCTGACTGGCTTGGAATCGATAGGATCACAACTCCACCCAAAGCAAACTACACTTACTCTATTGAAGCTTCTATTAATGCCGGCATTGACATGGTTGGCTCTCTTCTTTCTCTCAATAAACAGGTTCTTGATAGGCTACATATATATGTTTAGATTGACTTGAGAGATTTTGAAATGTAGGTTATGGTTCCATTTGAGTATAAAGAGTTCTTGGAGGGGTTGACAAAACTAGTGAGCGGTGGATACATTCCTATGAGCCGTATAGATGATGCTGTTCGAAGAATCTTGAGAGTCAAATTCTCTATTGGTCTCTTTGAGAACCCATTAGCAGAGCAAACTCTTGCCGCAGAGTTTGGATCTGAGGTAAGTTCAAATGTACTTTCTGACCATGTCAAGATTTGGTATCAGATCATACATATATTTAAAAATGAATATATATATATATATACATTTATTTCTTTAATTAAACATTTAAAAAGTTAAAGGAACAAGTGTATGACTGATATAGACAATGTGAAATAAAAACTAGTATTAGTCACCAGACCATGTGGATATAATTAAACTACCACAAAAACTATCATGCCATGAAATTATATGAAGCACTAGTTAGTCTTATTATACACTAGTGATGTAAGATTATTAACACAACGTTGTAGGCACATAGAGAAGTAGCGAGAGAGGCGGTGAGGAAATCAATGGTGCTTCTAAAGAACGGGAAGACAAACGAAGACAAAGTTATTCCTCTCAAGAGGAATGTGAAAAAGATCGTTGTTGTGGGCGCACACGCTAACAACATGGGTTGGCAATGTGGTGGCTTTACTCTCACTTGGCAAGGATTCAATGGAACTGGAGAAAACATTGGCCGTAACAAAGCCATGAATCTCCCTACCGGTAAAACTAGAGGTAATACAAATTAAATGTCCAAAGATACGTATAATAGTTATATGTTAACACATGCATTATAATATATGCATGGATAATTGTTCTAATAATGTTGTTTCGAATCTCATATAGGAACTACAATCTTGGAAGCCATCATGAAGACTGTGGATTCCACCACAGAAGTTGTCTACGTGGAGGAACCAAACCAAGATACATCCAAGCTTCATGCCGACGCAGCATACACAATCGTGGTCGTAGGTGAAGCTCCTTACGCAGAGACACGAGGGGACAGCACCACACTGAACATAGCCGCACCAGGTCCAGACACGATCAGACACACGTGTGGTAGTGGCATGAAGTGTCTAGTGGTCTTATTCACAGGACGTCCTCTCGTGATCGAGCCGTACCTTGACACCATCGACGCTCTTGCAGTTGCTTGGCTTCCAGGAACTGAAGGACAAGGAATCACTGATGTCTTGTTTGGTGATCATCCCTTCACCGGCACGTTGCCTCGCACGTGGATGAAGAGTGTGACTCAGCTTCCCATGAACGTTGGTGACAAGAACTACGACCCTCTCTTCCCCTTCGGATACGGAATCAAAACTTAAATCAAGAACCAAAGCATCTATCATGTATATGTAAATTATGAGAAAATGTTCAATGTGACCCTTTTTGATGCTTTAATTTGCTTCCAGAGTATGCTCTCCCATCTGCCTAACTATGAAACCTCATTTGTTTTTTTTTGTCAGCTAATATGAATATGAAAAGACGTTGTCTTCATGATTTGATGCATAATCTGCCAGTTTATGCTGATTAAATAATAAAATTTCCAATAGTCACAAGTTTCTTTTTGAAAACCATTCTAGGGAATCATCCAAGAGTGTGAGTAGGTCAATGTTTGTCTATCCTCATGCTCACCGAAATTCATTTAATCTCAGTGAACTTTAAAACCCTAAATAATTTCACTCGATACTGCTGTAATTATGAAACTGAAATCCTGTTTATATTGAGAAAATAGATATAGAATTCTAGAGAAAACTGTGGATGAAAGATGAGCATTCTTTGCTACTTTGCTTTTAAGAGAAACCCTAAACACTATGAGACTAAAATGATGTGCTTACGAGTGCTCATTACATAACAAAGTTAATTCATCTAATTCTTATTATAATCTCTTTGTTTAGGTGGTCGACACTAGCTAGACAGAGATTTTGAACTAGGCGAATATATACTCGGACGGAATAATTAACATGCATGCATGATGTTAACAAGATTCATTCGTCTTTTCAAGAGTTTCTTTTTAAAACTTTTCTTCAGCATATTATCCACTTTAGATTAGATCAAATACTCTTTTTAATTTATCTTTTGGGGTTTTCTCTATCAGTATACATTTGATTGATCCACATATAAAAGTTACTCTTTCTTTTTCCCACGGCATGTTCCTTAGGTTACGGGTTTAAACTTGATCATTGTCGTTTGATACTTCTATCGGAAAACAGATATGTCAAGACAATAAAATACGGGTTGTGGCTGTGAGAGGAGAGAACATGTTGTTCATATTCCCTCTTTGTATTGCCTTGTCTCTCTTTTTGGTTCAAAGCTGATATGCGTTTATTATTGATTTTTATCATTTTTAAAAGACTGTTGTTCTGTAAAAAAATAAAAATAATTTAACGACAAAAAATAAATAAAAAGGAAAAAGTTGAAAGTTGAAAAATAAATAAAGTAATTTGAAAAGGGAGATGAATGAGCTGGCCACTAATTCTCTTAAAGTAACTCACTGGCTGTTACATCATTTATTTACGACTTTGGGACGATTTGGTTTAATTGTAAGGGCAGAATTATCCCTAAAACCCACTAAGAGCATGTTTATCCCTAATCATGTAGTAAGGGTGCTTAAGAATATAA